>CANSZD010002707.1:0-288519 GCA_947648045.1 Beta corolliflora
TCTCTCTCTTCTTTTTCTCTCTCCTCATCTTCCTAATCAATATCATAGTTCATATAGATTTTGAGTAGTATATGTTTAGATAATTACGGTGTTTAAGAAACTATATTTATTATAAGTTAATTATTCTAGGAGTTAGTCTTGCGTGGACCTTATCTACACTAATATTATTGTGGACCTTGGTCACACTAATATTATTTGTACACCAAGCCACTTATTTAAGGGCATTACTATTTACCGTCCGTATTTACTAAAATCCGTCAAGTATTTTTTCTTAAATATCCCTAAACTACCCCTACATATACTCCTCTCTCTCTCACTCACTCCTCTCACTCCTCTCTCACTCTCACTCCCTCACTTTCACTCCCACCATAGCAACCAGCCAACCACCACCACAGCGGCCACCACCACTTTGCGTCAACCACCTCGACTCGCGGCAAAACCACCACCAGCTAGCGAGACCCCGAGCGTGACAACCACCACCATCACCACCACGGGCACGCCGGAAAAAGTATGGGCCCAAGGAAGAAGGTGAAAGAAACCGGAGAATCATTAACTCAGGTTAGTTTTAAACTTTGTAGTGGTTAAAACCCACCCTTTGCCGGAATTTTGTAGTGGTAAATTCATTTGCGTCGCCGGAAAACATGCACGATGCCAGAATTTTTTTTTTCGAAAAAAGTCATGGCAACGGATGAGGACGGAGGAAACGGAAAAAATGTCTGTTTCCTCGGTGGAGGAAATGGAATTTTCATCTGTTACCATGGCTTTTTCCCAAAAAAAATGTTTCGGTTTTTATTTTGTATAATTTCTGTTTTTTTTTAATTTCAATAATTTAATTTTATTTCGGTTTTTTATAATTTACGTCAATAGTTAATATTATTTATTATTTTAATTTTAATAGTTATAAATTAATTTAATTTATTTGAGGATGTTATTATGTTATAATAATATTTAATGATATTAGCATGTTAGTATGTTAATGCATGTTAGCAGCATGTTAATATGTTATAATAATATTTAATGATATTAGCATGTTATTATGTTAATGCATGTTAGTAGCATGTTGGTTTTAATTTTAGTTAATTAATTATTAGAATGTCAATAGTTATAAATTACTAGTAATTACAATATAATAACGACGAACGTACGTAGACATTAAATAATAACTAATTAACATAATTGATAATTAGGGTCTTGAGGGATCGACGCCACGACACACTAGATCTCGTGGTGTTGATACGTCGAGTAGGGAGGCGAGGGGCGAAGTTCGGGCTAGGGCCTACTCCTATTCTCGAGGACGCCTCACGGTCGGGTTGGGATACCCGAGGACGGAGGAGTTAGAAAATGTTTTGAGCGGTGAGTACTGGCAGATGATGTGGGTGAAGCCTCCTCCCGTGTGATTGTGTGGAAGGGGAGAGGAGGGGACGTTTGTTTCGGGATCGTCAAGTTAGGACGTGATCGGACAAGCAGGTGACAGAGCTGCTATGGATACTTCCTAAGTTAGGTTCCGAGTCTATACCGGGGGCCCTTTTGATGGTAGCGTGATTCCTAGTTGGCGGGGTCACGTCGGCGTCGGGTATCTGTGAGGATCCGGAGTCTCATGCGGTTATGCTTTGTGTCATAATCGTTCGGGTGCGTTTGATGTGTTGCTGACTTGGGCGTTCGAGTGGTGGTCGTTGGAGCTCTTAGATAGATCTCGTATTAACCATACGCCACAGTTATGTTTTGCCACCTCGGACTTCCCATTGATTAGGAGTGTTTGTAGAGCGTTAGCGGCCCGACACGAACACGTTTCACTTGCCTTTTGGAGAGATGACGATCATGTTGCATGATGTTTGGCGATATACGTGTTCTATTGAGGGTCGCATTGTAGTGGTGCTTTGCCACCTCTCGATTTGGATGTTCGGTTTGAGGAGCTCCTCCAGGTGTACTCGTGACTCGTGAGGAGTTATTACATGAGAACGCACTGGTTTGGAAAGAACGGTGGCGTTAGTGTTCGGGGAGATTGATAGATGCGGAAGCTTGTTGGTCGTCCGGGTGATGTGCGGGTTCGCGTCGCCATCACACTTGGGTGTACGCTTTTCAACTGTAAGAGTGGTTCCTCACTCTTTCCCCATAACATTATTGAGTCGGATGTCCTCGATTCAAGACATAGTTACTTTCATGGGGCTCGCGGCTTTGGCGTATCTATATCGTCGCCTAGGGGTGGCGAGTAGAGAGCGGACAAACGGTGCTTTGGGTGTCTCCACGCTTTTTACGTTGTTGGATATACGAGTACTTCCCATGTTTAGGCCTCGTGAAAGATGGTCTAGCGTTCATCGATCACGAGCCCGGCTAGAAAGTGGGATTATCACCTCGTCGACAAGGAGTTCATCCGACGGAGTCGATTCGCAGACGTTGGACACCCTTCAGCTCTGAGGTACAAAAATTTATTGAATAATTAATGTTGTCATATATTACTAGTACATCAAACTAATCATATTATTACATTTATCCTATTTCGAGTCATTTGGATGCCATATAGGGGATGACCCACTGCCGTGGTTCCGAGGACGATGTATGCTCGGTTGCATACGTTATCGAGGTATCGCTTGAGCCGTACAACCCCCGGATCGTGCACGCGACAGGTTGGGTTATAAGTTGAGGTCATTCCTTCCCTCCTCCTCAACCCGAGCTTGCATACGACCGACAACCAAGAAGTATGAGCTTGAGTTCCCCTAGTGCAAGCAGCCAAGAGTCATCATGGCAAGCGTTTTCACGCCATATTATGGGGGTCTTAATGTTTCACAGTTGAGACGTGTTGGCCGTCCAGGAGATTGTTCGAGAGAGTACATGGATCGTATTGTACATATTCCTCATCCTACCCTTATCGCTGCAGATAGGACGACCGCTCCGGTCCGACCCAACACTACAAACACCCACTACGTATGCAATTTTTATTCTATGTTTAGCATTTCGTTGTTAAGTATTGATACATAACATAACTAACTTACTTTTTGCAAGTGGATGACCCGACATTTTGACTCTACGAGAGCTTGACGGAGGATCAGGCACAATGACCCGCCGACCCAACACCGCTCGTCATATGAGATGATGGATGCCCTCGCTCGGGATTGGGATCTTGCATTGTGGTTAGATCGGGCTACCTCGATCATCATCGGTGATGATGATATGTTTTGATGTACTAGTTTAGATCGTTGTTTTCATTGATGTAATATTTACGCGTGTATTGGATTGTTATATACTAGAACTAACGCTTTATGCGGATATTATTTTGTTATGTACTAGAACTTTGGTTTTATGATGCAACTTATTATTTAGCTTTGAATCATTATACTAATTTCTACAAAACATTATAATGAATAGATCCAACATTATATATATATTAATATCATATCATTATACTAATCATTACAAAACATTGACTAAAAGTTACAAAATAGAATACATAAAACATTATAATGAATGATCCAACAAAATAATATATACTAAGTAGAGAGTAAGTAGTCCCATAAAGCGTGTCTCACAAAGATACAACCGATCCCAACCATCAACACTATCATTTGTTTGTTGGCCATCGAGCATGCCCAACCATAAAATTCTTGTTACAATGCGTCATCCCAATGAGCTCTAGAAAAGGCATGTTATATTTGTTGTTGGTTTTATATGTTGCATCCATACCAACAACATACGGATAAGTGCGGAGGATATTTGTCGACCGATGGTGCACCATGAACGCCGCAGTCATTGCATTTGTCTCCTCGTCTTGCGTAATCCAATGAAGGTAGCTGCTCTCTCGAGCAAGGTGAAGGAAGTGTTGCATCACGTCTCTGCCATCCATTGCTTCCCTTCTATCCTTTTCCTTCAGGTTGTACAAATGTCTCATATTTGGATGATCATCGGGAAATTTTTTTCATTAACAGGTTTCATGATACTAGCAGGCCTAACGTGCGACTTAATCATATCGCGAGCGAAAACCTTAGCCACCGGACTAAGGCCGCTCATGGGTCGGTGGCCCTCACGGTAATGAACGAACTCATGATTGTGCATGCCCCTAATCCCTGGGTCTGCTTTGATCACCCATCCTGTTCGAACAGGGTAATCCAAATACTCTATCCTAACTCCCGCTCTACGTCCACATGTTTTTGTCTTTGTAGCTACACGTTCTGCTACGCAAAGATCCCTACCTTCACCCCGATATGGCCGACCCCGGTTACATTTCATATAAACATATGGTCGACCACTAGGAACATGTTTATGATTTGACGAAATTACCATCACAAACCCGATTTCATGTGCCCTTGTTTTAACCCAATCTTGTAATTCCTTTTTCTCAGCCTAAAGTATTTCATTATAAAACATGTGATTATAATCTATATAATCACCCCTAAAATCCGGAAAATAAACCTAAAATGTTTAACATTTTACCATTTAGACAACATATAATCAATAATATTAAGGAAAAATTGACAGGAACAGTCCCAATTATGGGCATTCCGCCATTTTCAGTCCCAACTAAAGATTATTTCTGAATAGTCCCAACTTTGGGGTATGTTTTACAAAAATAGTCCCAGTTGAATGGTGACCCATTTTACCGTTTAATTTTTGTTTTTACTTTTTTTTTTAACCTGTTTTAATACCTTCTCCCTCCTCGTTCTCTCTCCTTACTACCTTCTCACGGTTGTAGTCCCTGCCACCCCCCACCTCCTTCCTTCCTCTCCCGCCACCTCCTCCCCCTTCCTCCGCCACCCCCTCCGAACCCTAAACCTTCCTCCCGCATTCCTCCCCGCCACCCCTCCCCCTCGCCCTTCCCCTTCCCATTCCCCTTCCCTGCCACCTCCTCCCCTTTCCCCTGCCACCCCTCTGAACCCACATAAAGTTTTGCTTTAAAGACAATTGATCTTAGGTGTGACATGATATTGGATTCATGCAAGTTTTATGCTGTTAGTCACAACTCAGCAACCTCCATAATGCAACAAACTACCCAAAAAAACCATTCTAATTCGAGTATAAATCTACTGCTAATTGAGAAACTTTTACACATGCCCTAACTTCGAGAGCTCAAATTTTTCAATCGCTAATTAATAAAAAAAAACAGGAATTTCATTTCCGAATGAGAAATGCAACTGGAAACCGTGAAATTGAGTTGAAGAAAGTGAGTTTTTTTAGCAAAGGAAAATCAAGATCGAAAAAGGAGGGAATTTCAACTAAGAAGATGAGAGAAAATAAATAGTTTTATGAAAGAGAAAACATCCTCGCTTCTTCGATTAGCATTTCTTAATCCTCGCCGGCGGTATTGCTAGGGATGGTTTTTTTTTTCGGAGTCCGATTAGGGGAGGGTTTACCCGGGAAGATGAAGGGGAGGGTGAAGGGGGACGTTTGGGTGCTGGAGATGGTGAATTTAGGCGGGAAGTACTTAATGGTGGTCGAATCCGCAATGAAGAGAAAAGTGTTGGTGGTGGTGGAATGGTGTGTTCGGGAGGGTAGCACATTTGGGGTCGGGGAGGGGGTGTCGTAGAGGAGGTAGGTTTGGGTGGGGTGGGGGGGGGGCGGGGCGGGGGCGGGGTGGGGGATGAGAGGGTGGATGCCTACTGAGGAGAGAGAGAGAAAATAAAATTTGGGGAAAAAAATAAAATAAAATTCATTTTACCTGTTGTAGCAGGTCATTAACCTGCTGGGACCAAATTTGGCAAAAATGATACATAGTTGGGACTGCTCAGGAATAATCTTTAGTTGGGACTGAAAATGGCGGAACGCCCATAGTTAGGACTGTTCCTGTCAATTTTTCCTAATATTAATCACTATTATCTACTTACTTATCGTAACTAGTAATCACTATTATTTAGTATTTACCAATCACAACTATTAATATTAACTAGATATTCAATTTCTCGACTTAATAACAAACATTCATCAATAAATTTTTGCAACGATTATTATAAAATAACTACTGATTATCAAAATAATTACAATAATATGCATACATATTTGGAAAAAAAAGCTATAAATATTAACTAAATATTCATTAACAAAATTAACAGAAACGCACCAACTATTATTCGCTAATTAGAAAATCAATACTAATTATCACGGAAAAAACATATTCGGGAAAAAATGCACGGTAATGGATGAAAATTCCGTTCCCCCCATGGAGGAAACGGACAATATTTCCGTTTCCTCCATGGAAGAAACGGTCAAGATATCCGTTTCCTCCATGGAGGAAACGGAAATCTTGTACGTTACCATGGTAACGGACAGCTTTTCCTTTTCCTCCATGGAAGAAACGGAATTCTTGTCCGTTGCCTCCATGCAAGAAACGGAAAACTTATCTGTTTCCTCCATGGGGGAATGGAATTTTCATCCGTTACCGTGCACTGGTGGCGGAAAAAAAATTAAAAACTAACCACATTCCGTTCCGGTGAGGTTGGCGGCGTTGACGGTTCTTCGTCGGACATTGTGGTAAATATGTGATGGTGGTCTTCCGGTGGATGTGTCACTCCGGTGTTGGTGCTCCGGTGGTGCTCCGGTGTTGGTGGTAAGCCGGTGATGGTCCACGTAGGTAGTTGGTTCGTCGGAGGTGGTGCGCGGTGGTGGTGGTCCGGTGGTGGTGGTCCGGTGGTGGTGGTCGGGTGGTGGTGGTAGTGCTTAATGGTAGAGAGAGGGATGAAATTTGATGAGAGTTGAGAGAGTAGAGTGGGGTGAAAGGGGGAGGGGCATGGGGGGTATTTAAAGAAAAAAATACGGACGATTTCAAGTAAATACGAACGGTAAATAGCGATAGGGTTATTTAACATAGTGACCTCCTTTTTTCATATAGTAACTTTTTAAAATCTTAAGTTACGCTATACCGTTACCATTTACCATAATGATCGTTTTTTTAATATAGTCACTCTTTCTTACATTAGTTTATCATAATGAAATTTTCACTTCGTGACATAATAACCTTTTTTTCACATAGTCAAACTTTACAATATATATCTACTCATCTTTTATATCTATTTTTTTATATAGTGACATTTTTTCATAAAAAACATGAATTAGCATTAGGTCCACACTAATTTAGTGTGCACCAGATCCATATATGTTTTTTACCAAAGGTATACAAGATAATGTATCCTATAAATAGGGAAATACTCATTAGGCATACCATGAAAACAAGTTATCGGTTTGTCCTAAAAGTTGTGAGTTAGATGTAAATTAGTCGTTTGATCATTCCTTTTCGTTTATGAATTTGTTTGGCATCCGCTAATTGAAAACTAGGTTTTGGTGTATGTATGCAATTGTAATAATATCTCTAATTACCAATGGTCAAAGTATATTTTGCTCATATAAATCATCTCTATTATGTATGCTCAAACTATCAAATGTATTGCACAACCTTAATCATTGATATCTCTAGCTATCAATCAATAAACAAAATATAAAAAGTTAATACCATGAAAATATACATTTAGACAAATGCAACAACAATTTTCGCAATAACATTTCTTCTTATATATTATTAAAAATTGAATAGTGGTAAAGTAAAAGTGGAACTAAAGTACAAATTTTTTTATATTTATGTTACAAATAGTGCAGTCATTGTTAGTTATGGATAGTGCAAATGTCAAAATAATGTAAAAGTCTGAAAAGGTTAACAATTTAATAGAAAATACTATTTTAACCAAAATTAGGAAACATTTCAATTAGAGAAGTTGCAAATACCAAAACTGCGTGAAAGAGTTTGAATGCTTGACTTTTCTCATTATCATATGTCAGAATATATACATTATACAAGAGTATAATTAGCCTAAGATTAAGGTAACTGACTAGCTATAATAGGCACTAAAGATATACTTTACAAATAAGGAGATATACAAAATATCAGAATATATTATCATATATTCTAACACTCCCCCGCAGTCTAAGTGGGAGGATCACGAACGCTAAGGCTGGCCCGAAAATCGTCAAATAAGATACGTGGAAGACCTTTTGTAAAAATGTCGGCAATTTGATATCGGGAGGGAACATGTAGAACTCGTACTTCGCCTTTAGCAACTTTTTCACGTACAAAGTGAATGTCCATCTCAATATGCTTGGTGTGTTGATGTTGCACCGGATTTCCGGATAAATAAATGGCACTCACATTGTCACAATAAACTAGGGTAGCTTTGTGAATGGGACAATGTAGTTCAAGTAATAGGTTCCTGAGCCAACAAGAATCAGAGACGACATTAGCTACCCCTCGGTACTCGCTTCAACACTAGAGCGGGACAATGTTGGTTGTCGTTTAGATGACCAAGAAAGCAAGTTGTCACCAAGAAAAACACAATAACCCGAAGTAGATCTTCGGTAACCGGACATGACCTCCCCAATCGGCAACGACGTATAAGAAATGATCTTATTAAGAGAAGATTTATATAGGTGAAGACCATAAGACAATGTACCCTGCAGATAGCGTAAAATACGCTTAAGAGCAGTCATATGCTCGTTCCTGGGATCATGCATGTGAAGACAAACTTGTTGAACTGCATAAGAGATGTCAGGTCTAGTGAATGTAAGATACTGGAGTACACCAGCAAGACTGCGATACTTAGTGGGATTCTCATAAGGTGAGTCCTTAGAGGCACTAAGTTTAGGTTTAGTGTCAACATGAGTGGAACAAGAGCTACAATTAGTCATGCCAGCTCTTTCAAGAATCTCAGTAGCATATTGTTTCTGAGATAAGAACATGCCAGTAACATTGCGAGTCATAGCAATCCCCAGAAAGAAACTCAGAGGACCCAGATCTTTCATAGCAAATTCAGTACCCAAAAGAGTCATAAAATGATTTCTCAAGCGATCAGACGATGCTGTAATAATGATATCATCAACATATAACAGAATATAAGCTATATCTGAGCCCTATCTGTAAATAAACAATGAATGATCAGAGATACTGTGAGAAAAACCAATAGTGGCAACAAAATATGCAAAATGCTGATACCAGGCTCGAGGAGCCTGTTTTAGGCCATAGAGAGATTTCTTCAGTAAACACACATGATCAGGGCGACAGGGGTCGCGAAAACCCATGGGCTGATGCATATATACTGTTTCATTGAGATAACCATGTAAAAAAGCATTCTTGACATCCAACTGGTGAATAGGCCAAGACTTAGAAGAGCAATGCTAAGAACAGTACGAATAGTGGCCTGTTTTACAACTGGGCTAAAAGTCTCATCACAATCAATTCCCTGCTGCTGAGTTTTCCCATCACCTACAAGACGGGCTTTATGCCGCTCAAACGAACCATCAGATTTTCGTTTATGACGAAAAATCCTCATAGGCCTAATGACATTCACATCCTGTGGCCGAGGTACCAATTCCCATGTTTTATTATCAGTAAGAGCATTAAATTCATCTAACATTGCATTTTTCCAATTTGGGTCACGAATAGCACTAACAGGATCTTTGGGAAGAGGGGATATGTTAGGAGCGGTCATGGTATTAAAATTGGAAGAATACTTTGAATTTGGTTTGAAGATGCCATTTTTTGCTCTTGTGGACATTTGGTGGGGTGTAGGGCCCGGCAGAGAGGTGTGAGATAATGTAGGTGGGTCATGGGCCGATGGAAAGGGAAGGGAGAAGGCGCCCGATCCCGCATGGGGGAAGGAATAGGCGAACTGGGCTGCTGGACAGAGTCACGGATGGTGACAGTACCGGGTGAGGGAAGAGAAGGATGTGTGGGCCCAGCAGACTCAAGAGGCCCAATGGGAGAAGCTGGGTTAGTGTGCTGCTCCAAATTGGCAGGGGGGATGCTTGTTTGATGATGGAAGTAGTGGAAAAGTGGATTGGAATCCAGAAAATTGTAGTCATCTATGTGAGGGGCGTGAAGCTTAGAGAATGGAAATTCGGTTTCAACAAATTTCACATGACGACAAATAATTATTTTTCCACTAGACATATCATAGCATTTGGAACCCCGATGATTGGAGGCGGGACCAAGATAGACACAAGGAGTGGACCTTTCTTGCAGTTTGTGGATAAAAGTAGACGGAAAGAGAGGAAAACAGAGACAACCAAAAACCCATAAATCCGAATATAGAGGATCACATTGATATAGAATTTGAGTGGGGGACTTAAATCCTAGGACTTTGGTTGGAAGAATGTTTAAGAGATATGTGGCCATTTCTAAAGCATGATGCCAAAAGGAGAGGGGCAAAGAAGCATGAGCAAGTAAGGTCCGAATGATGTTATTTATGGATTTTATGTGTCGTTCGGCTTTTCCGTTTTGAGGAGAAGTGTATGGACAAGAAAGACGGAAAAGCATGCCATAATGATCAAAGCACTCTTTAAATGTGCCATTAATGTATTATGTGCCATTGTCACATTGAACGGTTTTAATGTTACGCTCAAATTGAGTACGGACGAGGGTATGAAAAGATTAAACAAGTGTTTGACTTGTGATTTCTTTGCAATAGGAAACGTCCATAAAAATTTGCTATAATCATCAAGAAACAGAACATAATAACAATGTCCAGAAGAACTCATAACTGGAGACGTCCAAAGATCTCTATGAATAATATCAAAGGGTTGAGCAGTGTACGACACAGAATCATAAAAAGGTAATTTAGAGTGTTTCCCGAGGGGACATGAAAAACAAAAAGAATTACAAGCCTTATTATAATCAATAAAATTGTTACTACTTAGAGATCTAAGAACAGCAGCACCAGGATGTCCTAAGCGATTATGCCAATATCTGAGGAAATAGCAGTAAAAGCAGAATTATTGACTGGAGACATGGCTTGAGTGTTTGAGAAAATGGGATAAAGGTCACCGGTACTGTCACATCTCCTTAGTCTGGTTCCCGTCTGTAAATCATTCACAGAAAAACCAAAGGGATCAAATTCAATGGAAACCGAATTATCAGTGGTGAATTTACAGACGGATATTAAATTCTTAATCAATTTAGGAGCATGTAACACATTGTTTAAGGTAAAGGGAGGATATGGGGAGGGCAACGTAGTACTACCGTGACCAACAATCGGAATTAAATGACCACTACAAACAACAATGTTATTATTTTTAATGCTCGAATTGACATAAGAAGATAGAATACCTTGGTCCGCAGTCATGTGAGATGTAGCACCAGTGTCCATGTAATAATTTCCGTCTGGTTGAGGAAAAGAGAGAGTATGCATAGCGGCTTCAATGTCCGTGGGAGTGTAACTGTAGGAGGGAGCCACGACATTATAGGCTTGTGAACGAGCACCCATAATTCCTGGCCCAGTAGGCCTTGAATTCGGGTTCTGAGCAGCAGGTCATGGGGCCCAAGAAGTAGCGGGATAAGGGCAGGGAGGTGGCGTGGGCCACTGAGTGGGCCATGGAGCCTAAGAGGCCCAAGGCTGCTGCTGCCAAAAAGACGTGGGCCCAGTTTGTTGTGGAGTGGCCTGCCCATTATTGTTGCGCCCTTTTCCTGAACCTTTAGAGTGAGATTTTTTCTGTTTGTTGTTTTTGGAGTGTGTGCGTGATGATGAAGAGGATACAGAGGGGTGATCCGGACTATGGTTGCCGCCGGAGCTGGTGACAAGAGTCGCTTGGGTGCGGTTGCTAGAACCCCCTTCCTTGGCCAAACGATTTTTTATTGTTCGTTCAGCAAGCTTCAGACGAGAACGACAACTCTCAAATGATGGGAGAGGCTCTTTGTTCTGTATGTAATCAACCGTGCCGACGTAGCCCTCAGGTAACCCAGCCGTGAGTTTAAGAACCAACCTGCTGTTTGAGAGAGGGGAATCAACATCGGCAAGTCGATCGGCTAACGACTTGATGTGATTACAGTAGCTATCAATAGACGAAAAATTCTCAAAATCAAGGCCAGCAAGTTCCTCTTCGAGATGAGTGGCTCGAGAAGCCTTGTTGTCCTGAAACATTGATTCGAGACGGGCCCACGCACCATGAGCAGTATCGTCTTTGAGTAAGATAGCATGAAGGAGGTCCGTGGATATAGTCCCGTATATCCATTGTAGAACCGCTGCATCTAGGCACTTCCATAAGGCTGGGTCTTTGGCTTTGGATGCGGCATAGGCGGCGACCTCTGTTTCCTCCGTAGGAGGAATGATGTGGTGGTGCAAATCATGAACCCTAACAAGAACCTTGAATAAAGCCGCCCAAGAGTGATACATACCATGCTCCGCATCCAATGTAATGGGAATGAGGGACTTAACATTGGTGATTGTCAAAGCAGGATGAAACTTGGGTGAGTCGGCCATGGAGTATGTGCAGCGGAAAGACAAAGAAAAAAGAAAGAGAGAAGAGGTGTTGTTAGGGAATTAGGATCGAAACCTAACTGATACCATGAAAGAGTTTGAATGCTTGACTTTTCTCATTATCATATGTCAGAATATATACATTATACAAGAGTATAATTAACCTAAGATTAAAGAAACTGACTAGCTATAATAGGCACTAAAGATATACTTTACAAATAAGGAGATATACAAAATATCAGAATATAAGGGCAACGCTAAAGAAATTATGTCTCATCTTCCTATTTTGTGTGAACATTCCTTCTACACGTGTATGAACGCTCTGCTTGGCATGTTTCTTCTTGATTTGCTTACGAGTTCACCATGACCAATACTCGACACAATCACATGTTCCGAGCCCCTCAAATGTTTAACTTGTTAGGCTTGCACACAAGACACTACTCTAACCCTCATGAGTCATGCCCAAACTAAGAAAGTTAGATGACCAATTTACCCTCACAAAGCTGACTGTAGCTATATTGTGGTTAACTTATTACTTGATGGTGCCTTGCATGTTGCATCTTTTCTCTGTGTCACTACATCAACATCCCCTCTTTTACGATTCAAGTCTTTGCATGATTAGCCACGGAAAGCAACGTTACGTAGCTTGCGGGTGGAGTCTTGCAGAGAGCCATTATTCAGCAGCATAGACTCATAGTAGTTGTAGAAAGAGTACTACTATGAGCTTGTTTTGGATTAATAATTTTGTCAGAAGGGACCCCTCTCTTTCTGTATGATATGATATACTAAATTATAAATCTCACAAAAGGCTACTACAAAGTTGCTCCACACGTGGCCTGCCCTTTGCATGGACAAACATGACTATGAAAGCCAACATTACCACCGTCCACGGTCCACCCCTCAGTATGATTCAGCTTTTAAGCCTTAAGCATTACCCTTTAGATAAATTTTACAATAAAAAATTTATATTAGGGAATATGATTTTACATAAGGACGAATTAATTGAAATGAAGGTTTGCACTAAATTTCACTAAAACTAATCACTAAGCAATATGATTAACTTGATTATGGAGGTTGGTACTTGGTACTTCACAAGAAGAAAAAAAAAACTCAATAATTTTAAACCTATACATTTCATATATCTTTCATACTTATGAAAAAAAAACCAGGTTAAACTCGATCTGACCTAAACCGTTGAGTTAAGTGACTATATCTTTCATATAAATAACTCAACTAAAAGATCATACCCTCTAGCTAACTCTTTAGCCCTTTCCTTAAGAGTTAAAAAAACCTTACCCAATCATCAAATATAAACTACGAACCTACGTAATCAAGTTAATTATACTGCTTATGCAAATAAATGATACCTTAGGAAGAAAAGTATAGGTAGAGTTCTTTTTTTTATGGTTATGATTTTGTTATATTTTTGTATTTGGTTAATTATTTCATGTTTAAAACGCCATAAGTTTTGATATCATTTTCAAGGCATTCTTGAAGAGGTAACATTTTGCCACTATAAGACCTTTTGCTTTTGTCCATAAACTCATGAATAGCATTTGGTACATTTTTTCTCTCGCTTGTTTCCTCTCTGGGAAGGAAACCCCAGCAGCCCCCAAAAACCCTAGGGGGCTCGATAGCTGCCAGTGCCGCCTTGGTGGCTGTCGAGCCCCCTCCCCCTCTCCCCTTTTCCTCCCCTGTTTTCGTTCCTTGTTTAGTTTAGTTGTTGTTTAGTTGTCTCGCCAGTTCAACTGAGGAAGAAAGTGTCGGTGCAATTGTACTCAATCCACTCACAAGTTGTGGAGTCGGGGTTTGGCACCCAACGTAGTGAAGAATAACTCTCCAAATCTCGGTTCTCCTTTAGTTAAAGGAGGGGATCAAGGTTGCGGTGGTGGACGACGGTAAGGCGTTCCAAATCAGCAATCAGTGGAGGATTAGGCGTCGAAGGCCTTTGTGGCCCTTGGCTCGAGTTCTAGGCGGTTGTCTGTTAAGGTGTAAGCGAGTTCTCCTTCGCTAGTGTCGTCTTTTCGTGATTGATTTGTGAAACTGCAAACGTAGTTTAATCAAGTTTCTTTAGTTGTTCACTTATGAATAAGTTTTTTCCTTTCTTAATATGTTTGGTAATTCTGGGATTAGTTGGAGGAAGTTGTTTATTTCGAGTTATTGAAGTTGTTCTTCGTGGTTGGTTATGGCAATTGCAAGGTACTTGTCAGTTGGTTAGAGGATGGTGGTTGTTATTTGTAAAAGTAGAATATGTAGGTTTGTTGGAGTATTCGAGGAGATAAAAATTGTATCAAGAGGACGCTAATTTCACTATAGGATATAGTCGAATTTCCGTTTCCATCTCTAGATTTAGATCTTACAAATATACTAGAGTGGGCTACCTTGATTTTGAGTGCGAAGAATTCTCAATATCGAGGGTGAATAGGAGAAATGGCTCTAATGCAAGAGATCAAAATGGTACTAGCTTAGAACCAGGGAAAATGAAAGACGATCGTGGGGAACCAGTGTTTAAGGATCCCCCAGTTGTTTATTCCAAAGTTTGTGAGCGTAGGAGAGGAAAGGAAAAGTTTTCATGGTTGGGGCATGGAAAGTTTTTTCCGATTTCAAAAATCGGAGGTGTGTTCGAGAGTTAAAAGTGCTTAGCTCTCTTTTTAGCTTGGCATTGATCTTAGCGATCTTTGCCTTGAAAAAATCAAATCTGAAGGCGGCACCCCAGTATCTGGTGGTTTTCAGCTCGTCAATTCAATTGAGATTCTTCTGTCAAGCGGAAAAACCCGAAATACTCTCTTATGACAGAATTGAGTCACCAAGAACGTGACTCTTAAGAGAATCATAAGCAAAGAATTCCGAGTGACAGGAGGTCACTGGGATTGCTCATGCGGTGAGATACAAATCTTACCATTGAATGATAGTTGTCCGGTTAGTGAACGAAATCCTCTCCTCCCACCACTTCCATCAGGTATGAAATACCCTTTTAATGCAAGTTGCTCTCCTCTGAAAAGTTACATTGTCGTTTTTTTATTTGTCGTGGACACACCATTCTCGACCACATCCATCCGAATTATGTTACAATCATTGAACAACGAAGACTTCCATATGAAGCAACTCTTTACCAGACTTACTTGTTGGTCTTACCTTATATAGTTTGTAAGAGCTAATAAAGCTCTCTAGTGTTTGGTTAATTTATGTTTATCCTAGTTTGTACTTCCGACTTTTTATTAATGTAAATTTTCTGGATGTAAAAAAAAAACATTTTGCCACTATATGTATAAGCTGTAAGTTCCCCTATTTCAAGTCTATCAAAATATATCCTTGCAGTAACATAAGTAAATTCCTAAGACACTCTTACTTTCTTCCCTCACACGAGTGCATTCTGTAAAATTACAAAATCAAACAACAATATCCTGAAAATCTACAGGGAAGACCCTTTTTTTATATGATATGATATGATATGAAATTGTCGAGAAAGGTTATGTCAGGCACTAAAAAGTCATGGTCATCATAATATTCTCTAATTGCTTTACGAAATTAAGGGCATCCCATGACGAGGGGTGATAAATATCTAACAGGTAGATGTGTTAAATACAAATTTTCGTGTAACAAATATTGTTTTTGTATATAACAAATATTGTTTGTGTATGTAAATATATTGTTTGTGTTGGTTTCATCTTATTTGTTATACGAAACACAAACAATATTTTTACATACACAAACAATATTTGTTACACGAAAACTTGTGTTAGATATATTTAAGGTAAAATTGGCATCAACACCCTGAACTATAGCTCGGGTGCACCCAACACCACCAACTATGACTAGTAGCCTAAACACCACCAACTACAGGGTGGGTGAGTTGCATTCACCAACTACGGGGTGGGGTGCAACTGCACCATAAAACCCACTGTCTTTGGAACATTTTAGGCTCCTCATTTATGGTTTGGAATGCACCCCCACCCCATAGTTGGTGGTGTTTGAGGCTACTAGTCGTAGTTGGTGGTGTTAGGCACCTGTGCCTATGGTTCGAGGTGTTGGCGCCAATTTTGCCTATATTTAACTGTTAGAGATTTATCAAACCTCATTCCATGACCTTATACCAAAATAAATTTATAAGGCCTAATCAATCATTGTATACTTTGGATGCTCCTCTTAAGAGAAAGAAAAAATAAGTGAACTAGCCAACTAGGACCATCTATAATCCCTAAGTATTTTTATTTTAAAAAATTGGAAAAAAGGTTATAAAAGTTAAGAGAAATTATTGACGACTAAAATTGGGGTCTAAAATATATGTTTATTCGGTAAACTAATTGTTATTGGAAATGTTCTAAATAGAACTTTCAGTTGTACTAATCTATACTAATATAGTATACATCGTTCTTAAACAAGGAATGATGTCATATGACACTCTTTCTTAGGGTGCTTTATACATGTAACTCATGTAATAGCATACAATTTAAAAAAATAGTAAATGCATAATACAAGATTTGATCCCGTGACATCAAACTTATATACTAAAGTGTTAACTATTAAACCAAATAATATTCGGTGTTACCAATTTAAAGCAAAATATAAATCAAATTGAAAAATATAATCATACTTGGGATAACTGGGACCTAAAACCAATTAAGACTCTAAATTCTAATGTTATGTTCTCTTTTAAATTTTGTATCGGTATTAGAAAATGTTTACTAGTACTAGAAAATAATAGTACATTTTTGGTTTTTTTACTAGTACTTGAAAATATCTAGTTAGTAGTTTTTTAAAAATGATAGCTAGTAGTTAAAACTGTTTATTTGATATTTAAAAATGTACCAATAGTTATGATGGAGATCGCTTCTCATAAAGTTAAGGTGCAATGAAGCCCACTCATACAAGTAACCCAAACCACGTGCAAACAATAGCGGGTTGGGACATTTCACTGTTAGGTTAATTTGGTGGGTCTCAAATCCACCATCATGTATATTCATATGTACCATATAATGTTGGGTCTATTTCAGAGTGACATGCATGTTTTTCTTGGAAAGCTGTTGCCAGCAAAAAGAATGGGTAAAATTGGGTTATGGGCTAAAGGGTCCGTTACATCAATTACCCATATATTTAAGGACCGTCAAAATATTTATTCTTTGTGTGTATAAATACTAGCTAGTTTGTTGTGCCATTTTAGGTCATATTACATTATTACTCCATATATTTACTATTTAGTACATATATAGAGCTTGTTGAGTTAGTGTGAACTGTGAAGGTACCTTAATGGGGGAGTTCAAGCACTTGGTGGTGGCAAAGTTTAAGGAGGGAGTGGTTGTGGAAGACATTATCAAAGGGATGCAAGATCTTGCCTCGGAAATCGATACAGTCAAGTCCTTCGAATGGTAAGTTCAAGAAAAGTTGCCACCTTGACGTAATATACATATTTTAATTTCTACATATATAAATATTCATGCTAAAATGATAGAAGTATATATCTTCTCTTAATCCGTCACATTTGATCAGAGATGATTTTATCAGGAAATTAAGTTAGGAATATAATAAATTTTCTTTATTATTTGATGTTTTACTTGTTGTTCAACATAGCAATATACTCCATTCATTGCCTTTGAAATTTACCATTTCTCTTTTGTAAAGTCACACTTCACAAACGTTGAAAATAAATTCTCACAAGTTAGAAACGGGAAAAAAAATCTTTTGCCTCGCTTATTTGAATCATTACTTGTGACACTCAATAATCTTATTGGTTTACGTTAATTATTTTTTGCCTTATTTATTTTAAAAAATAAAAAGGTTGTTTAAATCTTATGTTGTGGACCAATAATATTGAGTGACACATATATATAGTACAAGAAAGTGGGACATAAGATTTGGACTCATAAGAAACATATAGTCGTTTAAATTTTGTTAGATGTTAATTTAAGGGAAATGGTCATTCAAATTATCATTTTTATTTATGATACTCCTTATATCTAAGCTGATTGTTGGGAACTGTGTGAAAAACAAAATGGAAATTTTGAAAGGGGATCGAGATTCGAGGGAGTAGTTAATTACTCTATTTTTAAGATTCTTAAGGGTATCACTGATTCACTGGAGTAGTTTATTGATCCCAAGAAGTCCTCTACATACAAGCAAATTAACATAATAAGTAGCTAATGAATGCATAATATGTAAACAGGGGACAAGATGTGGAGAGCCACGAGATGCTTAGGCAAGGATTTACCCACTCATTCTTGATGGCATTCAACACGAAGGAAGATTACACTACATTCCTCGCTCATCCTAAGCATGTTGAGTTTTCAGCCACATTTTCTACGGTGATTGAGAAGGTCATCTTGCTAGATTTTCCTACTGTCCTTGCCAAGCCCATCCAGCCATCTTCGGAAACCGCCGAGCCAACGACTGCTTAAGAGACGCAACACCAGCACCGGAAGCTTAAACTTCATTTCCATGTAATATGGTATTTTAAGTGGTACCATTAGATATAATATATGTACTCTTCTTTTGTTTTTGCTTAAGAGTGAGATTTTTTGCATGGTATGACATGCATTATCCTGTCATGTTGATCACCATAATGCACGCATATGTTAATTGACATGTGTGTTATTCTGAAGGTCTTTTAGCTTTCTGCTGGTCTATCATTTTTTTTTTAGTCAAGAGAACACTTGGTTATTATTATAACTCAAATAGAAGTCCGAAGCAATTACATCTTCTATGATACTAGGACAACCACCCACCCACACTATCGTTGAACATTCAAGCAGGGTAAGATGAGCCATATTTTGAGCCGCAATATTAGCTTCTCTAAAAATATGTAAAAAAAAACTACATCAAAGCAACTAGTAAGAGATATTATATCTCCCTAATAATTACTCGAAGAGATGATGCATCAAGTTGCTTACGGTTGATCAAGTTCACCACTTGTAGGCAATCACACTCAGCCACAATTTTCCTTGCATTACATTGTAAAGCCATCCTCAACCCAAGCATAATAACCTTTGCTTATGTAACATTCACATCCCACATTACCCTTGCTTGTTGACATGCACTTTTAAGCAATATACCAGCTTCATCTCTAAGCACCACACCCATCCCCACCCCAACATCTTTAAAGATAGCACCATCCACATTCACCTTAATAATAAACCCCAGTGCCAGCAAAACACCACCTAGTTTTTGCACGCCCCAACCCACCGCCACTGCACCGTGTCCTGCCATCTCAAAGTGTTAAAAATCATGCTCCTTAATGCAATGATGATTACGTGAGTGCCAATTCATACCCCCTCCGTCCCTTATTTTTTGCCCTTTATTTTTCGAGGACAAAAGTTGGTATTTTTGACCAAAAATTCACATCATATTCCTTGTAATGTTTAGTTTGGATATAAAGTTTTCTAATTATAATTTATATCATAGTGTAATTAATAATATTAAGTTATTATACGTCTTAAAAATTGCCAAAAGTAAATAGAACAAACAATTGAGGATGGAGAGAGTAGTCTTTAATTATTTTCGTTACTTTCTTTCCTACCTTAACCCAAATCGAACTATACTTTGCGCATTGTCTAAAATCATACTAGTTTCATGTGTAGCAGTTGATTGGTGTAAGCTTTTTACAGTGTGCCCTCCAAAACTCACTTTCTTGACTTTGTCCAAAGCATACTCATGAATGTCCTGAGTAACTGATTTGACAAACTTTTGTCTGCCACTTAACCAAAAAAATTGTAAAAATACGGTCTATTCTCGATGGAGTCATGATAAACATCTAACGGTTACAGTGGGTATTTCTGTCTTTTCAGTAACTTATTAAGGGTAGTGGTGTCTTTTAGTGTAAGGGAAGTTGGTGGCAACACACATGTCAGACTCTTATTTGTCCAAACAATATTACTTTTGCAATTTTGAAACTTGTATATCTCAAAAAATATATTTAAAAAAAAAATAAAAAATATACTAATATTCACATATTTTTATTCTCTACAAATAGACATCCATTTTGATATAATTTCATCATATTTTTATTTTACTCTTCTCTAACTAGTATTTAGATATATAGAAAAAATAATACAAACACTATCTGTATAAAACACTATTTGTTTATACACAAACACTATATGTTGTGTACACAAACAACATATGTTGTCTACACAAACAACATATAGTGTTTGTGTATAATCAGATAGTGTTTATTGTAGAGAATAAAAATATGTGAATTTCATGATAAACATATAGTTTTTGTGTGTATAACAAATAGTATTTGTGTACACAACATATATTGTTTGTGTACACAACGTATGTTTTTTGTGTACACGACATATATTGTTTATGTATAAACAAATAGTATTTGTGTTGATTTTTCCACAAATCTAAATAATAGTTAGAGAAGGGTAAAATAAAAATGTGATGAAATTATATCAAAATGGATGTCTATTTGTAGAGAATAAAAATATATGAATATTGGTATAATTTTTTATTTTTTTAAAAAATATATTTTTTGAGACATATAAGTTTCAAAATTGCAAAAGTAATACTGTTTGGACAAATAAGAGCTAACATGTGCACCCACTTGTGTGTTGCTACATGGTTGTTAGATGTTTAGCAAATGTCTAACAGTTAGACATTTATCATCCCTCATTCTCGATGTAAGCTAGCCAGCCTTTGCCGTTTGGTGCAAGTGGAAGGAAATAGAGTTATACCCTAATTATAAGTTAAATTCGATCTGAAAAGTTAAATTCGATTATAATTAAGCTTATATATAATTCTAAAAGCTATACAAATTTTTTATATTAATTTGTTAGAGAATCCTTATTTCATATACTAATATATTGATCGCGACTTTATTTTATATCTTTTGGTAATTCAGCTGCGAAACATGTAGTACAACGTAACAATACAAAAATATAAATTGTGACCTTTAACCCACACAATAAAAATAAAAGCACTTATATGAAAACCTAGCGACGGAAATAATGAATATCATAATAGTATTTGAAACTTCTCGACCATACTTGCATAAAGTTTTCACCCAAGGCTAGCAACATAATTGGTTTTAAAGATTCCAACTAAACCTCTATACTCATTTAGCTATTTAGATTCTTGACTCGTTAAATAGATGATGATAAATCTTGGTAACAAGGATATACTTCCACCCTTAGGCATTGTTTTTCCATCATTACGTTTCATTGTTATTTATGGTCACTTAGGGTGATATCAAATAGTACAAATAATACTTTCTCTGTTTTGAAATAAATGAAATCTTCTCTCTTTTATGTGAGAGTTTTTTTAGAGAAGCGTTTTATTTATTTCAAAAAAGAGGAAGTAACATCTGTGGAGAAAAACACATATTTATAAATGAAATTTTATTATCATATTCGATATAGGTATGTATTAGAATCTATTACCGCCGACAATTACGACCTATGTTCAAATAGGTTGCCACTTTACTTGCAAAACACTTGTCTTATTATATTGTGAAGACAAATATTAAAAATTACACATTTTTGGGATAGATATTCATTTTCATATATACCATACATGAGACTTCGTTACAAAGTTCCATATATATTCATCACTATTACTATAATTTATTATTGTTCTAAAAAAGGGTTGTAAATCCAATATTCATGAAAACATTGTGCAAATAGAATATCAATTGGAAAATAGAGTCATCAATTATTCATGGATAGAAAATTCACCTTGCAGAATACGAGGTTTCTCCAATTCCTAATGGTTTTCAACTGAAGTTTGTTCATAGTTTATAATTTATGGGAACCAATAAATAAAATAAGAAAATAGAGGCGCTTTTGAGGAGAATGCGAGTAGTAAAAAAAATTGAGAGTTCCATTGAAGATACATTGCAAAACCTTAATATCCTTGATTATATAAAAATAGATATGATTAGGATTGAAGATGGGTGGGATGGGATGGTAAGGGGTTTAGCCTTCCACTCGAGGCCATGACTCGAGCTCAATTCTCACCTCCTCCCTCCCATGTAGGGATGGACATGGGTAGTGTTTTGGTCTGGTCCGATTAAATCCTAGACCTGGACTCTGAAATTTTTGTTGGACCCAGACCTGGACCCAGACCCTCAGGGTCTGCAAGGTCTAGGGTCCGAGTCTAGGGTCTATTCTATTTCCTTTATATTTGACAAATTTTCAATACCAATTATATTTTTTGACTTTCGATAATGCCTATAATCTATAGGGTTTAGGGTCTGGGTCTAGGGTCCAAATGACAGAAGTTAGAATTTTAGGATAAATACAAAGGTTTTTCTCTAAAACACAAAAGGCAAAAAGAATAGATAATTTTAGGGTCTAAGTGTAGGGTCTGAGTAAGGTCTGGGTCTAGAATATTAAAACCCAGACCCGAACTCTAAGAAGTTCACTTGGATCCGAACCCAGACCCGGACCCTTAGGGTCCAGAATAAGTTGGACCCAGACCCTAAAATTAAGGTCGGGTTCAATAGGGTCCGGTTAAGGTCCTGGACCCATGGGTAATTGATCCCCTATATCTAGGGGTGTAAGTTATTTGGTTAAAAATCGAAAACCAAACCAGACCAAACCGAATTTATAATTTGGTTTGGTTTTTTTAAAAAATCGATTTGGTTTGGACTAGAAAATTTTCATTTATTCGGTTTCCGATTCGGTTTTTATTTTGAAAAACCAAAACAAAAACCGAACCAAACCGAAGTTTACAAATGTTATATGGGTTTCTGCTGAAGCTTTAAAAAATAAAGAGTCGACTGGTGGGTTTCTTCATAAATCGTAAGGCCGTTTGCTCAGCATCCCAAGGCATATAACACTCCTCCACTTAGTCAAACTAAGTCCTAACAACTTACAAACCATAGCTTTTCTCTCTCACCAGCAGCTTCGTTCTCACCTCCATTTCTCTCACTCCTCCATGTCTCTGATCTGGATCTCTGATCTCCTAGTCCATCTCCGGCAGTTTCTTGTTGCTGATATTAGGTATTTTTATTTTTTCCCTCTATTTTTGCTATTTGGATGTCCATGACTCTATTCCTCATTGATTCTCTCATTCTTTTCGTTATTTACAATTTAGAAATATCAATTCTCTCATTATTCTCGTCTTTCAATCAGTCCAAGAATCAAGTTCTTTGAAATATTTTTGTTATTTACAAATATAACAAACCCTAACTTTTCTTTTTACCTCTTCCAAGAAAAAGTAGTAGGAAAATGGATTACCAATTTGGGAGCACTGCAACAAGGAAGAAACTGATGAAGGAGTTTGAGTACAATATGCTTTTTTTTTAATCAATTGTTTGTATTAATAAAAATTCATGTATTTTTTTGTTTGTATAATAAAAAATTTCGGTTTGATTTGGGAATTTCGGTTTAATTTGGTCTGAATTTTGGAACATAAAAAAAATCGATTTGGTTTGGTTTTGGTTTTATAATTTTGGTTTGGTTTGGTTTGGGCAGAATTTTGGTTTGGATTTGGACTTAAAATGTTAAAACCGAACTTACACCCCCTACCTATATCGTAAGATAAATAAACGGGGGATGGGACCCACTCGATGTACCCAAAGGCCAAAACAAAAAAATGATACGGCTAGGATCCAACTGGCTCGTATGGGCCGCAACAAATACACAGCAGGATTGTATCTATCTAATGAATTGCATAATAGAGAACCGTATAGCCCAACTTATCAAGCCTATGAGGTGTTGGATAACCCTATAAAGCCCACTAAGTTGTCTACATTCTTATTGTTTGTCATGTTGTCTTGAGCAATTTTGATAGCAATTCATTTATCATACACGCTGGTGTACCATGTGCATGGTACACCTGAAACTAATTTTGCTTATCCGAAATTCTCTTTTTTAGTACATTTTGCTCATATGTATTATTTTAGATGAACAATGAGCAAAAAATAGTCTTGGGTGTACCATGCTCACAATATACTAGGGTATATGATAAAATTTGTACTCTGATAGCCCAACTTCTCGACTCTCAAGTTTACGAACTCTTTAACCAACCTTTGATCTGTGAATATGAGTTTTATTTTCTAATTATGGAAAAATCACAACAACAATTTTAATTATTGGTTGTCTTACCAAAAGAATAGTAATTATGGTTTTTTTTCTTGAATACTCCTAATGATGGGATATCTTTTCAATATGATGTTATGTAGTCAATATTTGATTCTTTCTTCATTTATTTTTTCAAATATATATATATATATATATATATATATATATATATATATATATATATATATATATATATATATATATATATATATATATATATATATATATATATATATATATCTCTTCATCCCCCTCTCTTTGCCTAGCCAACTAGAGAAACATCAATATTTGATTTTTCAAATCGAGCTTTTGAGATCACTAGATAATTTTGAGAGCATTCCATAGTTGAGTTTATCATGGAATAGTGAATATCTATGATTATTATCATTGGGATATTCCTATGAATTTCGATAACTATCGAGTATTCTGCTTAGAAATGGCCTGGGTCTTGATTCATTTCGACAAACACTAGAAAAGCTAATAGTAGTATATATACTCCTTTGGTTCAAACTCATTTTTAAAGTAGTTTTCACACCACTAAATACTCTCAACTACCGCTGTCAAAAGTTAACACGAAAGTGCAAAACGATAATACGACACGAACTAAATACGAAAAAAAAGGATTAGGTGTCAAGCTTTTTCGATACGTTTATATAAACGAACAGCACGTGTTTTACTATTAAATAAATGGGTTGGGTTAGTGTTGAGATATTCAACCCGAAACTGACACGACTTTACACATTTAACTTAAACATGTAGAAAAATTTAACATTTTGATACCATTTAGGGTATAAGTTGGCAACAAAATTAATGAATTCTTTAAATCTTTCTAATATATATACTAGTAAGTTATTACCTAAATAAACACGGATCGATAAATATTGGACATAAAAAATCATTTATTGTTAAATTTTTTTAGGAATTTTGAATAAAAAGGTTAAATGGGTCGACACGGATAAGTGCTTAATTAAACAGGCCGGGTTAGTGTCAAGGGGTGTCGACACGATTAGTTAAACTGGTCGGGTTAGTATCGAGACTTTTTGACACGATTAGTAAAAGACACGAAATAGACACGACCTATTTGACAACTCTACTCTCAACATCTAATAGTGTAAAGGTAAAATGATTAACAAGATGATATGAGGAAAAGGTCATATTTTGTTTCAAAAGAGCGTAAAGTGAGAATAAATCATGTTTTTGACATAATGGATCCTTGATCGATAATATAATGAGAATAATTTACTCCCTCATTCTCTTATTAGTTTACCTACTTCTTTGAGCACAGAGTTTTAGGAGAAATAGTATGTGAGTACTAAAGAGAAAAAGAATGTATGAATTTATTGTGGGCCAAGAGAGAAGGATAGTGACAAATATAAAAGGAAAAATTGGCAGAAACAATCCCAACTATGGGCGTTCTACCATTTTCAGCCCAACTTCTAATTATTTTTCAGTTGTCCCAACTACTGCTTATACTTTACAAAAATGGTCCTAATTGACTGGTTACCCGTTTAACAGGTTACCATTTCTTTTTTATTTCTTTAACTGGTTTTCCTCCTTCCTCCTCTTTCTCTCTCCCCCCTCACCTGCCACCCCTCTGCCTCCCCCTTTCCTGACTTCTAATTGCACAATGTCGGCCGCGGGATGAGCACGATTTTGACTACCTTATTGTAAATATTTTTGTTTTGAAATATGTTTTCAGAAAGAAGTCACTGGCAAGTCTTTAAAGGAATAAACCTAATTGAATATTTTTGGGACTACAAGGACAACTTAGGGACTTATCCAATATAAATTTCCCCGTCATGACTACATAATTGGTCAATGAATCAAAGATAGTTTTCGGGGGTGAGGGTATGAATATGATCATGACTCAAATTCGCCCATTGTTGGCCTATACTTAATACGACTCATGTTCGAATTTTATGCAAATAAACAACCAAACAATATGTTTATGTGGTCTAAAAATTAATCTCTGTTCATTAAACACAAAAGACTAATTTTTGGTGATATGTTATATATGCAATCAAATTACAGGGAAGCTAATCAAATTATCCAAATTTCTGAATTTAATACTAGAATATTTATTTAGGTCTTATGATTAGCAAAAATAAACATGTGAGGTGATGAAAGCGATAAATCATATAAGCATGCACATGGATAATATAATGTATAGAAATATAAAAAGAAGGGAAAATTAGAGAAGAACATACAAGAAAGCATTAATTCTTTGAGGATCGTCTACACCATGAAAAGTAGATTGTTAGTATAATAAAAAATAAATTGGAATTGGCCCTTAGGAATTATACCTTTGTTGCCTGGGTCTTGAATAATGATCCGTATGAGAAGCAATCTCAAAGCTTGAATGGAGATTATTTACTAGAAATTGGAGTACATAGGAATGTGTTTTAAGTATTTGGACAGTATTTTCGTGGTATAAAAATGTATGTAAGTCGTAGGAAAAATATGTAGGAAAGTTTGCGGAAAATAAATTGAAAATGAGGTATATTTATAGGAAAACGGAAGACACCGGATAAGATTTGAGGATGTGCGGCGCGCAGACAAGTTGCGCGGCGCGCGGCACACATTCGTTTATGCGCTTCTGGATTTTGCTGTCTATTTCGATGTCGCACGTGCGCAACGTTGGCGCGACACATTCGGGCACGCGAAGCGCATCCGCATATCTGCCCGGGTTTAATTATAAATCGAATCTTTGAAAAGATTCTTTTTATCCTCATTAAATATTGTTGTTTAAAAATACGAAAATCAATTATCCTAAAAATAAAAAATATTTATTGAAAATATAATTAATTATCAAGAATAGTTAATATTTATTAAAAAAATAAAATTAATTATCAGGAATAGTTAATTGTGCTTTTAAAGGATGAGATTTAAGAATGCAATTAATTATCATAAATAATTAATTAGCCTTTTAAAACTGGACTTGTAATAAATAAATAGACATTATGTTCTTAAAATGATTTTGGGCTTAGCTTGTTGGATTGTTCTTCCCTTGAACCGAACCAGTTAGGAGTTAGGACGACGATATATTTTATTCATTGTATAATAAAATGGGGAGACACGATTATGTACGTACACACTATCTAAATCCATAGCTTAAATTAAATCAAGTAGAGCAGATCCCCAGTAACACATCAAATTAAATCAAGCAACTTTTGACCAGCTCTAAGGATTGTTGTTGTATAAAATTCATACATTATCGTCTTCATTGATGACGAAATCCTAACACTTCTCTCACTTTGATAAACTCGTCTCATGATCTTCTCCTCCTTCTTCTCCTTCTTGGAATTCACCAGATACTTCAGTTTTGCTATTGAAGGACAAAAAATGAAGATCCCAACAATATGAAGAAACGTAGAGAAATAATTTAGAGAAATTTGGAGTTCAGGATTACAATGGACAAAAGAAATATTTTGATTTTTACCCCTTACAAAGTAAAATTAGATTCTTCCTATGGCTAGCCTGGTTAGATAGAATCCCCCACAAAAAACTTTTATATAATAGACATCTGGCTGTAGACCCATCATGTCCAAGATGTCAGGGATCAAGTGAGAATGTTGATCACTTGTTACGTTATTGTTCATCCTCTTCGGAGATTTGGAACCTCCCCGATTCGCCCAGGTTTAGTCATACTGATTTTCACCTTTGGTTCAAGGCTAATCTTTTGTGTCAGGATCAATTTAGAGGTCTAGTGTGGGGGAGCTCTGTTTCCGTATGTGTGCCATGAGATTTGGAAGGATCGAAATGCTTGTGTTTTTAATGGGAAAAGCCCCTCCAATATCCATACTATTCTAGTTAGGGCAAGTCATTGTACGCGAATCTTTTGCGCGAAACCCCAAATCTTAACCCCAACTTTAACCCTAACTAACACTCAGTGGATCCCACCCTCGGATAGGCTCATGATCCATGTCGATGCTTCTTTTATCGGTACTAGATCCCACGAGATTAGGTGGAGTTATTAGGAATGGGAAAGGTGAATGGTTTAGTGGCTTTGGAAAGAAAAATCTATGCTAATTATCCCCTTGCAGCTGAAATTTTGGTTATTCAGGAAGCTTTATATCTTGTCGAAGCTAACCAAATTCCGAATGCTATCATATATTCAGACTGTAAAAATGCGGTTGAGCTAGCTTATCATGCAACAGGTACATTCTGACAGATACTCCATCATGGTTGATATATGCAAGCAATGGTATGAGCGATACCCGCAGGTTCAGCTCAAGTATTGCAGGCGGAAGGTTAATACTGTTGCGGATGCCCTAGCTAAGGAGTGTAGATCCATGCTTAGGGAATATTATGTAACTAGGGTTTTCCCCAACCCCCTAATTATTGTATGAACTATTTTATTTCGGATTGTAATGCGCTAAACTCTATTAATTAATCTATCATTCTCTTTCACCAAAAAAAAAAGTAAAATTCCCAAATTTCCTTCCACATACAAGGTTACCTTAAAAAAAAGTCATGTTGCAATAAAGGGTAAAGAACAAAAGTACAAAACTAAGAGGGTACAAATTTCGAGGTACAAAATCACATGAACTAACAGTCGGCTCAATGATTCAGAATTATCAACAGTAATAGTCCCCAGCTAGTCAAATTTAACACCTCTAAAGAGTAAGAAGCATTTCTCATAGCACATGACATTTATTTTGAAGTTGAAATAGTTGCTGCTGCTTCTCAGTCGGGGCACTTATGGGGGACCACACAATTAAATCCGAGGGAAAGTGAGCTCCACTATTTTTTTTTTTTATTAGGAGATTAAGTCAGCCCAAGGGCTAACCCCTACAAGGCTACTAGACTGTAGGAAACACCAACACATTGGCTGGTAAGGCATGCATAGCATGCTAAAGAAACACCCCAGCATAATGCTGGGGATAAGGATTGAACCCCTGACCTCAGGGGCCAAGGGGGAGTGCTCTATCCACTTGAGCTAACTCCTATCCTTAGTGAGCTCCACTATTTAATCATATCATCATATGGTGGGAGGAATTAATTGCATATATGTAATTATTAGCGCTACTACCCATAATTACTTGGATTAATGGCTAAGAAAGTTATCATAGTTTCAAGTTTTAACCCCCCAAAATGCACACATTTGTTGGGAGCGCTTCTCCCCAATTAGGACATGTTTAGACTCGAATCTAAGTCAGTAGAACTTTTGGATTATTACCAACCCAAACATCAACAAAGGAAACTTAGTAGAATCATCCCTTTTTCATTTCTTGATTACCCTCAATCAGGTCCGTTTTGGAGTTATCGGTGGCCCATAGGCGAACTACAAAATGGAGCCCTATCTAATAACCGGTAAAAAAATTCAATTTTTAGAGTATGTAATGAGTAAAAAAATTTGTTGTAAATGACACTTTTTATTACCTTAAAAGACAATGTAATACTAAAAAACATCAAATTTTGTACAAAATTTAGAAAAATTACCCAAACGTTCTTGTGTGATTGGTAGAATCTCCTTGAACAGTTGAGTTCTTGGAGTATCAAACTAGTGAAAAAACAACTCAGGGTCGGAACCAAATTTCCAAAGTAAAGGATGAGAAGAATAACATAAGAAAGAGGGAAAATTAATGAGTAATTGAGATGTGAAGAACAACGGAAGGAGGAGTTATAGATAAATTTGAAGCTTTTAATCCCGTTGGTAATTGAACATTTTAGAAGATCGTTCATTAGACAAATCATCGTCAAGTTGTTCGTAGATTTTCGCCAAAATTTTTGCAATTGGATTATAATTGGAAAATAAGTTCAAGAATTGAATTAGAAAAGAAGTGGGAGAATTGAATAAGTATGGAAACTGCCAAAATTCAGAAAAGAAGTGAATTGAAGAAGGTTGTAGATTCAACGCTATTCTCGGAAGTCGATAATGTGGTGGTATTTTTTATTTTTTTTTAACTTTTCCTTTTCTCTCCTTAAACTTTATTAACTTAGGCTTTATATTTTGGGGCCCTGGGCAAATGCTCCTCTCACCCGTGCCCAAATACGGCCCTGCCCTCAATCAAACGGCCTTTTAATAGTCTCGATTATGAGATGAACTACCCTAAAAAGTAACTTCATCACTATCCAAGAAGGGAAATATTGGACAATTGCATGCAACTGTTATAACATGCATGCAAGTTAGTACCACTAATTATTATTGACTAGTTTGATTTATAAAATAATTAAAGTATGATAGTTGATGGGATAATTAAATTTATGCTTAGATCATCCTCTTTTATTTTTTTTAATGATTACACTCACTTTTTCACTGTATGTAACGCACATATTTAATTATTTATATATGAAGTATATATTTAATTATACATAAGTAAATAGTAGTTTAAATGATAATGTTGATAGTTTAATAATCAACAAATTTCAAGTGCGGCAAATTTACACTAAGTTATTATAAAGCGTTAAGAGTTATGTCTATAAGAAGTAATCAACCACCCATCAAAATTAAAATGTTATCACGGTCTTACATTATATTAGTGTATGTCCGCTTTGTATATTTTGATATTTATATTAGTAAAAGTTAAAGGTAAAAATTTTGACCGCAACAAATCAAAGTGTAACAATTAAAATATAGTTGTAGTATTAATCACTATTCTAATGATCTTTATAATAATTGCTTTTCCATAATTGTTTAGTTTCCTTATTCTAGCTGGTCTAGGTTTTGGAACTTGTGGGCTTTATTAATAGGGGCTTAGAACATGCTTGGTGAGACTTTGGGAAACAAATTAGAGAGGCTCATGAAACGCAAAGATGTGGGTTGGTGTATAAATGAGTATATGTGATGGGTGCACAAGCAATTGTGGGTAACAATATACTGGGCCAACTAGGTTAGTAACTAAAAAGTCACTTGTGTGAGACGGCGTGTGTAATATAATTACTTGGGATTCTATTGCTCAAGTAGTTTGATGTATTACCGTTCTTTGTGATAAGTACTAATAGAGGGGTTTTCCACGTTAAATATTATGTATTTTATTTTCATTAATTTATCTCGATAATTGTTGTTATTTCCAATTGTTTGACGGGTGATTGATGTGTGGATGGATCCCCTAACATCAATTAATTAACCAAACTGACGTAACCGAATGTATTTCTGTTGATTAAGATTGATTTTTGTTGATTGCCAATTGTTTCTATTATAATACAATACGTTTACTGGTTAGAACTTATACTGAACATTTTATTTTTATTAAATACTATAATTTTAAGGTAAATTAAATAAGGCCTTAGTCAATTGAGAAAATGTACAAAAGTTCAAATTTAAAGATACTTCGTTTGTAATGTGACATATCCAATTGAAAGAAAGGTAAAATTAATTGGTACTTTCCTCTCACAAATATCAAATTTTGGACGGAGTTTCAATTGTCACTCCCATATAGCTAAAAGTAACAGAAACACAAATACTATAGCTAGAAGAAAAGGAACATATACTCTCAAAAGAAAAGGAACAAAGAAACTTATGTATTTTATTGTTTGCATCTTTTGAAACCACGAACATATAAAAAATGGCTTTTATTGTTCGGCTCTATAAGACGCTTTAACTGCAAGATTTATCTTCTAGGTAATCGGTTGCTACTCTTAGATGTTTAAGTTTAATTGATTGTGTACTCAACAGAAATTTTATCATACATCCAGGTGTACCGTGAGCATGGTACATTTATGAGAGCTAATCGAGTCGAGTAGCTCGTGAGCAACTCGAGATACACTAGGTCAACGCTCGGTCAAAACTCGACTCGAGTTGGCTCAACTCGGCTCGAAACCTTAACGAGCACAAGTTGAGCAGAAACCTGCTCGACTCGTTAAGCTCGCGAGCAGCTTTATATATATTTTTCTAAGAATTTATTTTATTTAATATAAAAGTTTTTTAAAATTTGAGAAATAAGGTCCAAGTTACCAAGCCCAATTAAAATTTACCTCATGGTCCATGCCTCTATAATCATACTTCATAAACTAGTAACATGAGTTTAAAAAGAAATAACAAATTTTAAAAAATGATTTTCGATTAGTCGAGTCGAGCTAATCGAGCTCGAGTGGAGTTTCGAGTCGAGCTGCAAAAAAAATTAACGAGCACGAGTCGAGCAAGAGTTGGTGAGCTAAATGAGTTTTTGAGTCGAGTCGAGCAGGGTTTTCGAGTTTCGAATCGAGCAGGGCCCTGCTCGCGATCGACTCGCTCCATTAGCACCCTTAAGTACACCCAATGCTATTTTTTTACTCGTTGTTCATTTGAAATCATCCAAATGAGCAAAATGTACTACAATTGAGAGTTTCAAATGAGCAAATGAGCGAGCAAAAATTATATATGAATGAACTCGTGTACTCAACGTTTTTAAACTTTTGCTTCTTTGGTAATTTGGAGCAAATACTCTATTATGTAACATACTTCCTCTGTTTTCTTTTTTATTGCATTATTTCATTTTCGGCACTATTCAATTCATCAATCAACTTTGTTAAGCTATCTCGTATCATTATATATAAAAAAATATAGTCAAATATGGTCTTGTTAGATTCGTCTCAATGCAAGGATTTCAAATCTCATATTTTTCATAATTTTTACTTATACACAATTGGAGATATTGACATTCAAAGAAGCGTCTCGGCAAACGTGAAAAACCAGAGGAAGTATGAGATAGACTTCAGTATTGAAGAAAAAAAAGATTGTAAGAGACCAAAGTTCTCATTCTTTTATTTTATTTTTTGTTTATTTGTATAGAAATTATAGAGTCTTGTAAAGTGACCTACAATATAAAACCCATTATTTTAAAAGGTTCAAAATTTTAGATTTTATTTTTTGTGCTAGTCTTCTAGATAAATATATTTTATTTTACTCTATATAGTTTAGATGCTTCATTTGGTAAAGATTAATCTGAATATAGTCATTTTATTGAGTTTGTAATTTTTTTTGAAAATTGTGCATGATATTTTTATTTTTGGGTCCAAAATTAAAATTATGATAGTCTATAGGACCTCAAAAATACTTTCAAGATGGCATTACAACCCGCTAATAAATCGCTAATGAGCCAAAAGAGTTTAGTCTAATAGTCTATCGAACATGTCGCTGCATCTATCAAGTGTTATCCACCCAAATTTAGTTGTTTACACAAAGTGCAAAGTTGTTTCAACAAATTTTGCATTCATAGAGTTCTGTTTTGTTCACCAAAAAAAAGTTATGTTTGATTGCAGAATAATGATTATGTAATGCATTTACGTTCAAGGTACGTAATAGATAGCGTAATTTTTGTTTGGAGTGTGTATTGTACTATTGTATATCAACAAATTATTATTTTTCTCATTATTCATTTTAAATTGCACAAAATGAGTAAAAATGAGTAATATAACAACTCCAAATAGGCAAATGGTACTCAACTCTTTTAAACTTTTGCTTCTATTGTAATTTTAAGCAAATACTTCATTTTTTTAGAGGAGCAAATGCTTCATTTTATAACATATGAAATAGACTTAAATATTGGAGAAAAAAGACCAAAATTCTCTTTATTTTGTTTTATTTGTATAGAAATTGCAAGGTTGTCAAAGAGACTAGAGAGGGTACTAAGTGAACTATAATACATAGCCCCTCACTGTGAAGGGTCCAATAATTTGAAGTTTGTTTCGGTTCTAATTACTAAGTGAACTATATTGCAATTGGGTTTTAATTAGGCTTATAAATTAGGGGTTACCACAATCAAATTTTAAAAGAAGGTTAAAGGCTTATAGCACTACAATTTTATTTTATTTTGCTATCAATAGAAGAGGATTCTACAACTCTCAAGGTATAATTCCCAATTGTAATAGGGTTTATAAATTTTTAGGGTTACATGAATTTACTATAGTTTTCAAAAATCTGATTTTTACTTTATAAAATTGCTAAGTTCAATGAAATGACTAAGTTTGTAATTGCATTATGCAAGTAACTTTAGTGCATTAAAGTAAGTTTGTAATTGCATTTGTTAGGAATTTAATTGAACCAAATCGATGAACCCTAAACTCCAATTGCAAATCTCAAAGAGATTGAGAATTCGATTCTTTTCAAATTAATTGAGAATTCAATTCTTTTCAAATTATTTGAGAATTTTATAAGCTAATCCCCTGACTTATGCAGGAAATCGAAAAGAAAATTTGACATAATTTGTTAACAAGTAGTAATCGTATAGCTTTAAGAGCATAAAAGTAGTTAATTTAACAATAATAAGAAGGATAATTATGTCTATAATTTAGTATAAAAAGGTAGTTATTTCCAATTTTCCCAAATAATCATTGTAGTCAATAAATTTTTTTTTGCTTATTTTTTTTTTCTGGCAGCCAAGTAATACAAAGTCTATAGTTACTCCAAGATAATTATAAGAGGACACTACAAATCAAACTACTAATGAGCCGAAGAGAGTTTAATCTATCGTAATGTTGCTGCCTCTGTCCATTGTTATCCACCTATGTATAGTTATTTCTCAAAGTGCAAAAAATGTTTCAACAAATTTGAGTTTACAATGTTCTGTTTTATTGCAGATTAATGATTATGTAATGCACTTACGTTCAAGGTACGTAATTCAAGTAATCACGTGCGTTAAGAACAAACAAAATCTACCTGTATGGAGTATAAATCTTTGCCACAATCTATTATGGTTTTATACATCAGAGTTGTGAGTTATGACATTTTTTTCAAGTTGTATTATGTTAGGTGCCTAATAGACCACCACAATTTCGGTGAAACGCATGGTACACATAAAACTATTTTGTTTTTTCATCCCGCATTTTAGGGGGATCAAAACTGACGTAGGAAGGTTAGCGGAGAAGTTCGACGAAGAAGTTGTTCGTCAAAATAGCCTGGAATGATTTCCACTAGTCAAGCCTCCGGAGTCAGAATGCTTATTATAATACCTTTTTTCTGGTTTACACCTCTGTTCCTAGGCATGTGGTTGATCTGATTAAACTTCCTAAGGATCCTGGCGTTAGTGTGGCTGCAGGAAATATGGCAGAGGAGGTTGTAGCTGTCAAGGAAGCTGTGAAGGCTAAGTTACAAGCTACTGGGCAGAAAAATAAGGCTGCCGCGATAAACGCAGGAGAGTCGAGGTTTTCAGTGTGGGAGATGATGTGATGGTGTTTCTGCGTAAGGAGAGGTTCCCCGTTGGTACTTACAGCAAGCTGAAGCCACGCAAGTATGGCCCGTTCATGGTGACTCGCAAGATCAATGCCTACGTGGTTGCTCTCCCGGATGACATGAACATCTCCAGCACTTTCAATGTTGCTGACATTTATGAGTACCATGCAGATGAGGCTCTTTATGAAGATATGAACTCGAGGTCGAGTTCTTCAGAGGTGGAGGAGACTGACGTAGGAAGGTTAGCAGAGAAGTTCGACGAAGAAGTTGTTCGTCGAAATAGCCTGGAATGATTTACACTAGTCAGGCCTCCGGAGTTAGAATGCTTATTATAATACCTTTTCTCTGGTTTACACCTCTGTTCCAAGGCATGTGGTTGATCTGATTAAGCTTCCTAAGGGTCCTGGCGTTAGTGTGGCTGCTGGATATATGGTAGATGAGGTTGTAGCTGTCAAGGAAGCTGTGAAGGCTAAGTTACCAGCTACTCGGCAGAAAAATAAGGCTGCCGCTGATAAATGCAGGAAATTCAAGGTTTTCAGTGTGGGAGATGATGTGATGGTGTTTCTGCGTAAGGAGTGGTTCCCCGTTGGTACTTAGAGCAAGCTGAAGCCACGCAAGTATGGCCCGTTCAAGGTGACTCGCAAGATCAATGACAATGCCTACGTGGTAGCTCTCCCGGATGACATGAACATCTCCAACACTTTCAATGTTGCTGACATTTATGAGTACCATGCAGATGAGGCTCTTTATGAAGATATGAACTCGAGGTCGATTTCTTCAAAGGTGGAGGAGACAAACGTAGGAAGGTTAGCAGAGAAGTTCGACGAAGAAGTTGTTCGTCGAAATAGCTCGGAATGATTTCCACTAGTCGGGCCTCCGGAGTCAGAATGCTTATTATAATACCTTTTCTCTGGTTTACACCTCTGTTCCTAGGCATGTGGTTAATCTGATTAAGCTTCCTAAGGGTCCTGGCGTTAGTGTGGCTGCAGTAAATATGGCAGAGGAGGTTGTAGCTGTCAAGGAAGCTGTGAAGGCTAAGTTACAAGCTACTGGGCAGAAAAATAAGGCTGCCGCGATAAACGCAGGAGAGTCGAGGTTTTTAGTGTGGGAGATGACACTAGTGGAAAAAACCTTATATGTCACTTAATAACAGATGCGGTTTTTGTAAAACCGCATCCGAAAATCAACCAAAAAATGGGAGGGAAATTTGGCAAATAAAATCGAATGCGGTCCTTAAAAAACCGCATCGATTTTAAATCTCGATGCGGTTTTTCATGAACCCGATGCGGTTCATGGGACCGCATCCGAAAATCCGTTCGTGGCCCAGTATACTCGTGGCCCAGTACACTCGTGGCCTCATAACCTTAGGCGTCCATTTCCTTAGGCGCCCCTCAAACCCTAATGCCTCTCTCTCTCCTCTCCTCTCCTCTCCTCTCCTCACTCAACCCTAATCTCTCCTCCCTCTCAAACCCACGGCGCCATCTCTTCTCTCTCTCCTCATTAGATCTGCTCTTCCCTCTCAAACCCACGAACACCGTCGTCGAATCATGGCAACACGTCGAATTCATCGTCCCTCCTCCTTCCTCAACAAATTTGCAAACCCTCATTTCCTTTTTCTTTCTTTCAAATATTTGAGATTTCGGAGCCACGAACGACGAACGACGAACCGTTCATTTTCTCCATCATCATCAACTTCGTTCATCATCAACTTCGTTCATCATCAACCACGAATCGTTCATTTTCTTCATCATCATCAAGCACGAACCGCAAACGACGAACCACGAATCGTTTCATCATCATCGTTTTTTTCAAGATCTGGGTTTATATTTTTTCGTTTTTAATTTTCGTATTTTGTTCGATTTTGTTCGATTTTTTATGTTTATTTCTTAATTTCCGTATTTTGTTCGATTTTTTGGTTACATTTTTGTATAAATTTTCGGTTTTTACTTGGTTATATTCATCTGAATTTTTTAGTTTGTATAATATTTGTATAATTAAATACATTTTTAGTTTGTATAATATTTGTATAATTGAATTCATTTTTAGTTATTACTTTGGAGTTTGGACTGCTGTTGTTTGGGTGTTCTCTTTTGCTTTGCTGCGGACTGCGGTGCAAAGCGGTTTTTTTTTTAATTTCCTTGAGCCCAAAATCGATGCGATCTTGCAAAACCGCATCGGGTAGTGAGAATCCGATGCGGTCATGGACCGCATCGATTATTTTCTTAATTGTCTGCGAGCCCAGCCCACGATGCGGACCAAAACCGCAGCAGTAAGCCCGATTTTGACCGCATCAGATGGGCTTTTTTCCACTAGTGTGATGTGATGGTGTTTTTGCGTAAGGAGAGGTTCCCCGTTGGTACTTACAGCAAGCTGAAGCCACGCAAGTATGGCCCGTTCAAGGTGACTCGCAAGATTAATGACAATGCCTACGTGGTAGCTCTCCCGGATGACATGAACATCTCCAACACTTTCAATGTTGCTGACATTTATGGGTACCATGCAGATGAGGTTCTTTATGAAGATATGAACTCGAGGTCGAGTTCTTCAGAGGTGGAGGAGACAAACGTAGGAAGGTTAGCAGAGAAGTTCGACGAAGAAGTTGTTCGTCGAAATAGCCTGGAATGATTTCCACTAGTCAGGCCTCCGGAGTCAGAATGCTTATTATAATACCTTTTCTCTGGTTTACACCTCTGTTCCTAGGCATGTGGTTAATCTGATTAAGCTTCCTAAGGGTCCTGGCGTTAGTGTGGCTGCAGTAAATATGGCAGAGGAGGTTGTAGCTGTCAAGGAAGCTGTGAAGGCTAAGTTACAAGCTACTGGGCAGAAAAATAAGGCTGCCGCGATAAACGCAGGAGAGTCGAGGTTTTTAGTGTGGGAGATGACACTAGTGGAAAAAACCTTATATGTCACTTAATAACAGATGCGGTTTTTGTAAAACCGCATCCGAAAATCAACCAAAAAATGGGAGGGAAATTTGGCAAATAAAATCTGATGCGGTCCTTAAAAAACCGCATCAGATTTTAAATCTGATGCGGTTTTTCATGAACCTGATGCGGTTCATGGGACCGCATCCGAAAATCCGTTCGTGGCCCAGTATACTCGTGGCCCAGTACACTCGTGGCCTCATAACCTTAGGCGTCCATTTCCTTAGGCGCCCCTCAAACCCTAATGCCTCTCTCTCTCCTCTCCTCTCCTCTCCTCACTCAACCCTAATCTCTCCTCCCTCTCAAACCCACGGCGCCATCTCTTCTCTCTCTCCTCATTAGATCTGCTCTTCCCTCTCAAACCCACGAACACCGTCGTCGAATCATGGCAACACGTCGAATTCATCGTCCCTCCTCCTTCCTCAACAAATTTACAAACCCTCATTTCCTTTTTCTTTCTTTCAAATATTTGAGATTTCGGAGCCACGAACGACGAACGACGAACCGTTCATTTTCTCCATCATCATCAACTTCGTTCATCATCAACCACGAATCGTTCATTTTCTTCATCATCATCAAGCACGAACCGCAAACGACGAACCACGAATCGTTTCATCATCATCGTTTTTTTCAAGATCTGGGTTTATATTTTTTCGTTTTTAATTTTCGTATTTTGTTCGATTTTGTTCGATTTTTTATGTTTATTTCTTAATTTCCGTATTTTGTTCGATTTTTTGGTTACATTTTTGTATAAATTTTCGGTTTTTACTTGGTTATATTCATCTGAATTTTTTAGTTTGTATAATATTTGTATAATTAAATACATTTTTAGTTTGTATAATATTTGTATAATTGAATTCATTTTTAGTTATTACTTTGGAGTTTGGACTGCTGTTGTTTGGGTGTTCCTGCTTTGTTGCTGCAGACCTGCAGTGCAAAGCAGGTTTTTTTTTTAATTTCCTTGAGCCCAAAATCTGATGCGATCTTGCAAAACCGCATCAGGTAGTGAGAATCTGATGCGGTCATGGACCGCATCAGATTATTTTCTTAATCTGCTGCGAGCCCACCTGATGCGGACCAAAACCGCAGCAGTAAGCCCGATTTTGACCGCATCAGATGGGCTTTTTTCCACTAGTGTGATGTGATGGTGTTTTTGCGTAAGGAGAGGTTCCCCGTTGGTACTTACAGCAAGCTGAAGCCACGCAAGTATGGCCCGTTCAAGGTGACTCGCAAGATTAATGACAATGCCTACGTGGTAGCTCTCCCGGATGACATGAACATCTCCAACACTTTCAATGTTGCTGACATTTATGGGTACCATGCAGATGAGGTTCTTTATGAAGATATGAACTCGAGGTCGAGTTCTTCAGAGGTGGAGGAGACTGACGTAGGAAGGTTAGCGGAGAAGTTCGACGAAGAAGTTGTTTGTCGAAATAGCCTGGAATGATTTCCACTAGTCAGGCCTCCAGAGTCATGCAGAATGCTTATTATAATACCTTTTCTCTAGATTACACCTCTGTTCCTAGGCATGTGGTTGATCTGATTAAGCTTCCTAAGGGTCCTGGCGTCAGTGTGGTTGCTGGAAATATGGCAGAGGAGGTTGTATCTGTCAAGGAAGCTGTGAAGGCTAAGTTACAAGCTACTGGGCAGAAAAATAAGGCTGCCGCTGATAAACGCAGGAGATTCAAGGTTTTCAGTGTGGGAGATGATGTGATGGTGTTTCTGCGTAAGGAGAGATTCCCCGTTGGTACTTACAACAAGCTGAAGCCACGCAAGGATGGCCCGTTCAAGGTGACTCGCAAGATCAATGACAATGCCTACGTGGTAGCTCTCCCGGATGACATGAACATCTCCAACACTTTCAATGTTGCTGACATTTATGGGTTCCATGCAGATGAGGCTCTTTATGATGATATGAACTCGAGGTCGAGTTCTTCAGAGGTGGAGGAGACTGACGTACGAAGGTTAGCGGAGAAGTTCGACGAAGAAGTTGTTCGTCGAAATAGCCTGGAATGATTTCCACTAGTCAGGCCTTCGGAGTCAGAATGCTTATTATAATACCTTTTCGGAAGCGAAACGGGCCAACGAGTCAAACTCACATTATTGTGATCGATAGGCTTTTTAAGCCATCCGAGTTCGTTTAGGACCCGAAATCAGCATTTAAATTATTTCTGGATTTTGTTATTTCCTTATTTTCGTATTAGGGTTTTGTTTTTAACTATTTAAACATTATTAGGCCATCATTAGGAGGCAGTTTTTCATCTTTAATAATATTTCAGAGTTTTTACTCTCTTGTGGTGGATTCCGGAACCTTTTACAGATTCATCGCTTGATAATTTGTTTGTTCTTGTTAAGGATTAGCGCTTGCTTTTCCTTTTATCTTTTCCGACTGCGTCACAAAGCAGCAAATATGAGTACTATAATAGCTCTAAATGAGCAATGGTGAGCAATGTAAGAGCTCCAAATGAGTAAAAATGCGCAATATAATAACTCCAAATTAATGAGCAAATAGGTAAAGAGTTAGTCTTGATAGTTGAGTGTATTATATATGATCATGACACACACAGGTTTACGGTGGATGTTTTGATAGATCACTTACACCGGGTTGTGGTAGAGTTTTGATTTGGGTCATATTGGAGTGAGTTGTTTAATTTAGGTTCAAGTTGGATCATATTCGGTTTTATAAATGATGTAAGTTTAAAAGCAATTATTGATATGATCACTAGTTTTCGAATCTGTTGGAATTGAAACTGAAATATCTAATTTCAAGTGCACTTTGGGTCTGGATCAAGTAAATATGGTAAGGATTAGTTTGTTAGGATAGTTATACTTTTCTTTACAGTCACAACAATATATGTCTCTCTCTTACATATTTCTGCTTCGTCCACTTCCAATTATTTTACGAACTAGAGGAGGCAGTAATTCTGGGGAGGATAAATAGTAATTGCGGGGACTGAGAGAAAAAAATGATTGATGGTCGACAGTCAGACACAATCACACAGGGAGGAAATATTGTATAGTTTATTGTGGTGGTCATGAAACGAGCTGGGATGGCTTCTTAGAGGATAAAGGTTTTGAGTGCTTTAGGTGGTCAAAAGTTTAAAATGGTAGTGCTAATACATAGTGACGGATCTAGGAATATTAGATTGTGGGTTCAAAGCTAAGCATAAGATCATAGCACACAAGTGAATTTGATAACGCATATAATTAAATCCAAACATCTTAACCTAAGGATGTGTTCTCTTCACCTTTTAGAAAAAGTTTCAAAGCTAATGATCTACACAGGGCTGATAAGATTGAATTAGGTGCAATCAACCGGTCCAATCAGGTCAAATAAGTTCTGATAAGTTCAGGAGAAGGGGATACACCCTAAATTGCAAATTGCAACCATTTTTTTTTTCTTTGATGTACATATTGAAAGAGACCGATAATATTTTTAAGTCTACAATTATATACAAACCTATTTTTTTCTAAAAGTTAATGAAAAAGAGAGGTAAAGTTTGTTATTAGTCCCCCCTCATTAGGAATATACATACTTTTTCATCTGTTACAACTTTATCCAAATGCGAAAACATAGTTAGAGATACAAGATTTTTATGACGGTGTTATTTTATATGATGCCATGAAACATGTATTTTCTTTTAGAAATATACTTCCTTCACTTCGTCCCAATAATACCTTCCCATTTTTCCTTTTAAGTTTTTCCCATTACCTTTCTTTATTTCCTTATTTGGAATACATCTACTGGTTAAAAATAATATTTCCCTTCGATTCTTCATATTTTTCTGTATCCTACAACCTCTCTCATAATTAAACAATGCTATACCAAAAATTGAAAGCCATGATGACCAAAATCAAATAAATCATTCTAGTGGAGTAGATAGGTTGATCTTGGGAATCAATAAAATTTAGCTATCAAAGTTGCCACTTACCACTATAACCATCTATAATACTACTATAACAAAATTATTATACCACGATAACACATTAATTGAATTTAAGGTACCACCATAACCATGTACCAGTGCAACTCTGTAAATTACGACCACACTTATTCGATATCGCTCAAAAAGAAGTGATTAGACTATTTTCTTGATATCAACCATGAATTCTTAGGCATTTAGCCGAACTGCACAAAAGAAACGGCCAAAAAAGGAAAGAAAAAAGAGCAATTGAATTAAGTTGTTTGTGATAGAATATACACTTCTTTGTCATGCCTCCATTCCTCCACAATATTGGGTTGAATCTCTTGAAACGGCAACATACCTTGTTAATCTCTTACCTACTAAGGCTCTCAATAATCTCCCCCCGGCCGAAGTGTTATTTCACATCACTCCATCCTATGATCATATTCGGGTGTTTGGGTGTCTTTGCTTTCTAAATTTAATAGCCACTACTCCTCACAAATTAGCACCTCGTTCCACTCCATGTGTGTTTCTTGGCTATCCTCCCTATCATCGGGGATATAGATGTCTTGAGTTGGCAACAAATAAAATTATTATTTCCCGACATGTCACTTTTGATGAATCTACCTTCCCTTTTGCCAATTCAGGTCAATTTCTGCCTACTGATTATGCCTTTTTAGAGGAATCTGGGCCCAATCCCTTAATTTTACCCTTTTGAGCGCCTATTTCCCAACCCACTAGTCTGCTGCCCACCCTTAATGCGGTCCAGCCTCCTCCTACGGCCCAACAATCTAATGCGGCCCAGCCGCGCACCACAAGCCCACCCTTACCCTCCCCAGTGCAGACCCCCCCGCGTGTCCAGGCCCAGCGTCCCACAAATTCCCCTCCCTCCCTCATCCGGACACAGGCCCACTCTCTCTCACAGACACGCTACAGCCCTCCCCCTCTTCGTGGGTTGCCTGCTATTAGGCCCACACGCCCACCTCCCTCCCCTCATCCCATGCATACCAGGTCCAAATCAGGAATTTTGAAACCCAACCCCAAATATGGCCTAAACACAATTTCTCCTTCTATTCCTCTTCTTCGTTCCCCGCTTCCTAAAAATCACAAACAAGCCTTGACTGATCCTAATTGGAATGCGGCGATGCATGATGAATATAGTGCTTTAATTAATACAGGGACATGGGAATTAGTACCTAGGCCTCTGGGGGTGAATATTGTAAATTGCATGTGGATTTATACTCACAAAGAAAATGATAAAGGTGACCTTCAAAGGCACAAAGCTCGTCTTGTTTGTGATGGCATGTCTCAGGAGGTTGGTGTGGACTGTGATGAAACTTTTAGTCCAGTTGTTCGTCCTGCTACTATTCGTACAGTGTTGGGGTTAGCTATGGCTCGAAACTGGTCTATTCATCAGCTTGATGTAAAAAATGCTTTTTTACATGGTGACTTACAGGAAACAGTTTAGATGCATCAACCCTCCGGTTTTGTTGATAAGCGGTTTCCTCATTATGTTTGTCGCCTTCGCAAGGCTCTCTATGGCCTCAAACAAGCTCCCCGGGCTTGGTATCAGCGTTTTGCGCATTTTCTTCTTCAGATGGGATTTGTTGTTGCTCAGAGTGACAACTCTTTATTCACTTTTCGGTAGGGTAATGATATGGCATATCTTCTTCTATATGTTGATGATATCATTTTATGCACCTCTTCTGATGCTTTGCGCGATCGTATCATTGCTCACTTGAAGTCTGAATTTCCTATGTCTGATTTGGGGCCTCTCAGTTATTTTTTGGGTATTTCTATTACTCGTACACCTTCCTACATGCTTCTCTCTCAGAATAAGTATGCACAGGAAATATTGGAGCGCGCAGGTATGGGGACTTGTAAGCCTGCAGCGACTCCTGTTGACACTATCTCTAAGCTTAGTGCCGATTCGGGTCCTCCTGTGGCAGATCCGACTCATTATCGCAGTTTAGTAGGTGCTTTGCAGTACCTCACTTTTACTCGTCCTGATATTGCTTATGCAGTTCAGCAGGTATGCCTTTTTATGCATGATCCCCGGGAGACTCATTATAATGCATTAAAGCGCATCCTGCGTTATATTCAGGGAACCATTGATCATGGATTACATTTATATCCTACTACTCAGTTGCGTTTGATCACGTATACTGATGCTGATTGGGGCGGGTGTCTAGACACTCGTCGTTCTACTTCTGGTTATTGTTGTTTTCTCGGTGATAACCTGATTTCTTGGCAGTCTAAGCGTCAGCCTAACTTTCTAGATCAAGTGCTGAGGCAGAATATAGAGGCGTCGCAAATGTTGTCGCGGAAGCTTGTTGGTTACGTAATCTTCTTTTGGAGTTACATTGTCCTCTCCGACAGGCTACTATTGTTTATTGCGATAATGTCAGTGCCATTTATTTATCTCGCAACCCAGTACAACACCAACGCACCAAACATGTTGAAATGGATATTCATTTTGTTCGGGAAAAGGTTGCGTTGGGTCAGGTACGTGTGTTGCATGTTCCTACTAGATATCAGTTTGCAGACATTTTCACTAAAGGCCTTCCGCGGCAGTTATTCTTGGAGTTTAAGTCCAGTCTCAGCGTTCGCCCTCCTTCCGCTCCGACTGTGGGGGTGTGATAGAATATAAATATAATTAGGATATATTTTGTTCCTAGAATTATATTTTGGATAGGTTTCCTAATCATAATAGGACTATCCTAGGTTGTATTACTATAAATATTGATCAATGGTAATCACTCCAGTTGAGGAGTTTTCCCAAATCTAGCAGTTTGCATCTCTCTCTATAAAGCAACTTCAACTGATGGTCCTGTTGGGGATCTTTTTGGACCCTCCCCTGCAACCCATTTTAGCATCTAATTCCTACATACTTTACCACTTTTCAGTGCTTTTTACATCGTTGCTTTCCTAATTATTACCAAAAGAAAAGAAAGTAATCAAACATTATAATCAAAAAATTATTCTAACAGCTAGCATACTATCATCAATTTAAATTAAACCTGATAACGCTTTCCATTTCTACCATTAAGAACCCAAGATTGGATTATTCATGACCTAGAAAACCATGCATTCCATAGACACAGAGATATAGATAAGGAAGAATTAATCCTCACATTCTATAAAGAATCATTATGTATTTACTTCCGTTTAAACAGAGCAGATAATTTATATCTATATTGAATAACAACAAAAAAAAGTTGAATTCTAGAATTTGGAACAATTAAAATCTGAACATTCACTAAGATTAAAATTTCTAAGGGCTCTTACTACCATATATGAGCAAAGAAAATTCAACTCGTTCTTGATCTTTTTGTCCCAATTTATCTTCCAACCAAAGCCTACTTTCACCCCCACTTCTAGTCTTAAACATAAAAACTGCAGAGCCAGATACAGGATTATAGAACCAATCATGAACATCCCACATCAGATCAACCAGCAATCCATCGACGAAAACCGTCTGATTTCCTCTGAAATTCCACTGCAACCTCCTAACTTTGATCACAGTCCTCTTATCAATACTAATATATAAAACAGGCTGCTTGAGCTTCTCATTGTCTTCGCTGCACCGGATCATAATCTCATGGTTAACTCCAGAGTCACAAAACTGTACTTTAGTAGAGTAAAGCGCGTTTCCGGAGTAATGCTCTCTCCGAGAAACGAGTACCGATTTTAACAGCAATGTGAAGTCTGTTTTTAGTCTCTTGGTGACGGCTTCTTGAGCCAGGTCACCAAGAGCTAATGCGAGTTCAGAGTCAACAACTACGACGACATAGTACCCGTCTACAGGTTCAGGACCAGACTGGTAAGTAGCGGACGAAAGATCCCAGTAGACGTCGATTTTCGAGGAATCGATCTCGAATGATTTCTGCCCTTTTTTCTTACGAAAAAGGCGAGAAAATGTGTTGAGTTTAAAGGAGGCTGATGGGTGATCACCAAAGTTAATGCAAAGACCACCTTGCCCTAACTGATTCCTGCACCAAGTTACAGTGATCAGGAAGTGTTTTTGTTTAGAAAGAAGGCTAGTTTTGTAGAGAAAAACTACTGCATTTGGAACAGAAGGTGTGAGATTCAGATTCGAAAGAAGACATGGTTGATCTTGGTTTATGTAGCTTGAACATGTAGTTTCTGATATTTTTACAGCATGTTCACTAAAACAGGTTACCATATCTCTCATATTTGAACAAAATGAACAAGGATTAATTGAAGATTGCTGAATTTTGGGAGTTATTTTAGGGGGAGGAAAGTGGAGACAAAGGAAGTGATTAATTAGGAAACAAAGAAAGAAAGAAGGGAGATCCAAGGAATTCTGACAAGCCTCATATGTATATGTATTTATTATGTATGATTCCTTCACCTTAAAATCTGTTATCTTGTAGTATTATGGAAGGAAAGAGAATAGAAGGTTAAAAGCAGGGGGGATCCTTGGTCCTGCCAGTTCAGCTTGCCTATTTGTTAAAACAATGGAAGGGGACCAATAACAGAATATTAATGGAGTTTAAAAATGACTGGTTTTATTTTTATATTGTAAGATATAACTAGTTTATTCTTGTTGAGCCAATTAAGTATTTTTAGGAAATTTTAATGCAGTGGTGTTGAGATCACCCCGATCTCGAGGCTCACGAGGCACAGTTTCACCCTTACAGGAGCCATCCCCAAATCCCCCCTACTTGCAAGACACTTCAACTTACTATATTTATCAAAAAAAAAGGACTAAGTCTTATAGGAAATTGTAGAACATAACTGATTCGACCCGAATTACCTGACCCAAAATAATCTAATTCGATTAGGTAACTTGATCTTGTCCCAATTTGGATAGATAATTATGCTGATTAATTTTCTTTTTTGCAATAAACTAATACTCCCTCCGTCCCTACATAAAGTTTTCATTTCTTTCTTTTGGACACAAGTATTAAGGAGAAATCATAAATGGGACCTTAGTTGTATTAAATCAGAATTAAAATTGAAGTTAGTACACTATTCATGAATTGTTTATTGATGAGAGAGAATATGAGGAAGTGGGTAATATAATAAAGAATGAAAGCTAAATAATATTTTAATTGGTTGACCCATGCCAAATAAATAAATGGGAAATCTATTTAGGACAGATATAAATGGAAAAATGGGAACTCTGTTTAGGGACGGATGGAGTAGAAAATAAACTTTACTATAACTCGACTTGAAATAAAACTGAACGACTAATCATGCACCTAAATATGACCAAAATCATAATCATATTCTATAACCCTAGAACTCTCTCTCCAAAGTTCCCACACCCTAACCCTAAAACACAACCCGCCGCACACCGTCCTAGGCTCGCCGGTGGCTGGCATCTCAGCCTTGTCACCAGCGAGCCTATCCCCGTTACTGCCTTTTAGAGATATTGTGTCTTTTCCCCTTCCTCTGCCTTTGTCTAGTCGTCGAGTCTTTTCCCCCTCCCATGACGTCATTTAGTTGTCGTGTTCTCCCCCCCTCCCCTGTCGGCGTTCAGTTATCGTGTTCCTTCCCCCTCCTCTGTCGTCGTTAAGTTCTCGGGTCCTATCCCCCTCCCTGTCATCGTTAGTTTGTCGTGTTCTTTTCCCCTCCCTTTGCGTTTCTTGCGTCGCGTCGCGTTCCTTAGCCCCATCCTCTAGATCGTTAGATCTCTTCTTCTCTCCCTGTCCCCGGTAGGTGTGTCGCGCGTCTCCCATGTTTATGTCGTGTCCCTTCCCCGTGTCTCCCCTCCCCTCCCCGCTTTTGTGGTAGTGGTTCCCCATCCCTGCTTTCGCTAGACTTCCCTCCCCCCTCCCCTCGTTGGTCGAGTTCCCTCCCCCCTCCCCCTTTGGGTCATTGTCTAAGTGCTCGTATGAATCTAGTAATTGGGTTTGTAGTTTGTTTAACGTTTGTTTCATGTTTTTGCCTTAGTTCAGTTTCTTCCAGATCCAATAACCCTTGCCTTTTTGTGTATGATTGTGCTTGGGTGTTCGTTAGTGATAATCGGTGGACAGTACAAGGTTCTTGGTTTCCTATGACAAAGAAAGATCTAGGAAACCTGGTGAATAGAGCCAATGATCCTAGAGTTGGTCATGGGATATATGTCGCTTTAGGAATTCGAGTGTTGGTTAAGATGAGAGGAAGTTCCAAATTTGGATTTGTCGTGTGTCGTTCTTCTAGGTTCGAGATTGCGAGGTTGGGTCTTCGGATTCGTAAGAGGGGCGAAGTTCATCAATCTAACTCGCCACAAGTTCTCGTGATGGCTTCAGGTGTCATCACATCAAAAAAAATGCATCTTGTGGGAGACCCTCCAGTTTGATTTGGGGCACGTTTCGACCTCCACGTATTTCGAGTTTCAGTCTAGTGAGACTAAACTCTGGGTACCCTCGCAGCAGGGTCAGAAGTCACCAAAGGATGTGACTTCATTGTTAGTTGAACCAGTAGAATCCCAGGAGGATGTTTCTCTTCAAGGACCTTGGGATTTAGCGTCTAGTGAACATTTACCAGCCATCGTGTGGCAATCTCTCTCTGAAGATCGTCAGGGTTTTGTATCTCAGTAGGTTCCCTCTCATATCAGGTCTTCTTCATCAAGACATATAACCCAACCTCACCCACCATCGCTCAAGACAAACATCTTTTGGACTGGACACGTAATAGTTAGTTTTTTCTTCATAAAGTATGTACGAGCAAATAAAGCTCATGTTAGTTTTAGTTTGTTTCTGTTTGATTGTATTAGCATTAGGCTGTAATCCACTTTTTAATTAATGCAAATTTTCTCGATGTCAAAAAAAAATATGACCAAAATCGAAGATCCAAACAACCCATGTGTGACATGGCATCTCTAACCCTTGATTTGAAGCTCGTACACAGGATTTTATAGTTACTAATTTTTGAGTTATTATTTTCTTTCTTCGTGCTAACGAGATTGTAACAGGCTTTTAGCTTTGATAATCTACATTAAAATGTGTTGTCTCCAAAAAAAATTAAAATAGTACTCTACCCGCCACATTTCCTCTCCTTCAATTCATGTTCTTTCATGTCAAAAAAAAATTCACGTTCTTTCACTATTAACTAAAAAACAAATATGTTGATTACAGTCTCACAACTACAAATTCAAATTTGAACAATCACAACTTATTCATTAATTCAAAATTCTCTTACATGATCTACTCTAAAGAAATTTATATAATAAGTATATGACAATTAGATAAGGAATAATGTAAAAAGGATTCAGCCATTTAATCATAATTTCGTTTTGTGACTTTCTCCATAACGTTAAAATATTTATTCATGCAACAACCCCCAGGTATTGACCAAGCCCAAAAACTCTAGTGTATATCTTTGCAAAATTCTAAATTTAAGGCCCTTTCCTCTGCAATTCATAAAATTCAGTTTCAATAGAATCCAGTTAGTCATGATCTATAAAAATTACAAGTTTTATGACAATAAAAACGGTTTTAATTAATTAAACTAAATTATAATCAACCAAAATCGATAACAACGTATAAAAAAAACTATGGATTTCGTACCAATCAAAATTGACGAATAAAATTCAATTTGATAAGTAAAAATTGATTATAATCAATTTTGATTTGATAAAATCAATTTTGATTAATAATACAACCAATTGTTTAAAGTATTAACAATCTGTTCAGTAAAAATCGGTTGGAAGATATATGTCATCACTTGTACGTGGAATATTAGAGGATACATGTCATCATTCCTGCAATCTCATTTTCAGCATATGTAATTAGGTTGATTTAAAAGTTAAGCAAGTAAAGGAAGTACTAAATAAATTATTATTGTTTCCAAGTTTTTCAAATGGATGGGTGAAAAGTTGCTTTACTAGATCAAATGTAGAGATTTGAAAATGATATTAAAAGAAAGAGGAAGCAATAATCATGTTTATAGTCAACAATCTTTGGGTACATTATTTTTGCTCTAGCTAATTGTTTAATGTTAGTGACAAATATTTCTCACTAGTAACGGCGAAAGTTGACACTAAGATTAAAAATCAACCTACTGCAGGAACTTTGATATATGTCATATCAGATGCCAATAAGCTTATTATTAGTCAACAGTAAGAATGAGTTAGGCAACTTTTATTTGCCTTTCCTAATGACATTAATGATGAACATATCATGATAACAATGTGTGTATGTGAAACTAGTTAATTGAAATATTAGAATACAATGTACCAAAAGATGGTTGAAAGTTAGTAATCAAATCATTAAAGATTATGCAAGCCCCCCTCAACCCCTTGAAAGAAAAAGTTGAGTGAAATGGTCCCTTAAATATCAACAACTTCTTACTTCTTGTTCTTTTCTCCTCTCTCAAATTCCTTAGCAACTTGTTACAGTGGAGAAGAAAAGGATAGGTACACTTATAGCTACTTGCATGACAGGATCGCAAGATGAACAAGATGAGATTCATACATAACCATTCTCCTCATTTAAGGCCTTCATTTTTCCCCCCACGTTTTTCTATGGCCATGTTTGGCAAAAACTTAATGGTTTTAAGAATGTTGCGATGGCCGTATAGTAATGCAGGAATAGGCTGAATGCCAACGGCCTACTGTTCAGCAATGACAATGAGCAATGACAAAGTAATTATTTAATTAGAAGTGTTTAGCGAAGAAATGTACATGAAATTGACAATTTCATATGCTCATTCAATAGTTAAATTTAATATTTATTTTTTCAAAGAGCTTACACAAAAAAGAGTGTACGACTTTTTAATTGCTCAAGGAAATGTATAAGTTTAAGACTATTCAACCCTCAAAAAATTTATATTACCTATTTTAGTTAAAATGCTTGTGGAATGAGGAGTACAAAATAATGTGAAATGTTAGTTATATCTTATCTTTAAAATAAATATTTAAATCATATCCTTGCTATTGTTAAGAAAAAGCAATGAATTGCCATAAAATAAAGCAATTAATAAACAGAAAAAAGAAATTAAAAATATTGGTTAACATTTCTACCTTATGTAATTATATAGTGTTTATTTGCTAGACCGCTACCTATAAATCTCAAACGTTACTTGTAGTAACGTTCTACAACCGCTACCCATAATCTACTCCAATCGCTACCCGCTACTACAACCACTACCTTACCAAACACCCATAATTTTCTTAAGTAGCGTTTTGATCTTGTCCAACCGCTACCCGCTACCTCAAACGCTATTGCCAAACAGGGCCTATATCTTAACTTATCGGTCTTAATCTAAATCTATATTGGTCTTTATCCGAACTTGTAAATTAAATTTATGAAACAATCTCTCTTATTGCTAAGTTGTTCATGATAGTCTACAAGATGTGAGGCCAAACTTGTTTATTAATCTTTCAATTATCAAGTTATATATCGAGAGACGAAATTTTATATAGAGTTCCAACAACAGGCCAAGCAATCCTTGTCAAAGCGAGAGCAAGTATTTCAAAAGAATTAGTAGTAATCTAATGACATGCATTAATGCATTATCTTACCTAATTAACAGTTAAATTAAAGGTTGTAAAGCCAAAAAAAAGCCCTGGCTATAAACAGAGAAAAGTAGAAAAAGTGAAGAATATTTCAAAAGTAAAATAGAGGCTAGAAAAAGAGAGAAAAAAGAGAAAAAGAAAGTAGAAAAGGGACAAGAAGTGATGATGAAGACGCAGGTGTTATGTTGTCAATAAACGACAACCACCCATGTAATTGTTAATACTACACTATTCATCCTCAAAGATTCAATCTTTTCAAGTAAATGGATGATTATAGATAGAGAGCATGGGAAGAAAGATTTGCTGGGAAAACGCAAAAACCCATTTTTAGTGTACTGAATTATTAGCTGTTTTATTTTTTATTTTTATTTTTATTTTTATTTTTTCATTTATTTTTATATGGGCCACAAATAAATACAGGCAGCTCTTCTGGCTTATGGGACCCATAATAAGCTCAGCAAATGGAGGATGTCCCTCAAGGGCCTCAATTATCATGACCTGGATGTCCCTCATTAATCTGGTGCTGCTCATAATGTATATTGTATAATTGGAATTTTTGGGTTCAATTAACTGCAGCGAGAATTTATTTAAATAAGAATAAACAAGTTGCTGGTACCGTGGTTGGTGAATGTTTGATCCCTAAGTCTTTTTATTTTTATGATCCTAATTATCAATATTGTGTGACTTTATAAGATCATAAAGGATACTTTTATGTCTATGTTAGGTAGGGTGGATAAAACCTACATGAAAGTAGGGGAGGGATAAGTATGAGGAAGTCATGGTTGAGGTCAAGGACCAACAATGTAGTCAAATCTTGTGTTTTTTTTTTTTTTTTTTTGAAAAGGAAAGAAAACTAGGTTACACTCTAATGTAATTCAAACCTAACTCATCCTCATGGGATGACGCCATGGAGATCCGAGGAAGAGACGTCGAGGAAAGCCAAAGTTGATGAAGGTTTTTGCCCCAATTTGCAAGAAAGTCCGCAGCTTGATTGGCCAGCAGAAGATGTTGGGCCACAAAAGACTCCACTGGCTTCGACGTCTTGACCTGCATCCAACATGAGATTAGAGATTTCCCGTGGTACACGCCACTCCCGTCTAATGGAATTGATAACAGTTAAGTTATCCCCTTCTACGATAAGTTTGCTTATACCAAGGGAAGTCAAATCTTGTGTTATATGTGGTATATTACATAGGTTGGTAATGTTGAAAGAAGTATAATGATTTTTCCTTGTGAGTTAGAATTCTTCTTATCTCTATCCATCTTAAATATTGTAACATCGATGATTGAATAATTTTAGAACTAAAAAAATTATTAGGAGTATAATGATAATCTATGGTTTGTGGTTTCCTATAATTGTTTTGGCATCACGTGTTAATAAAATAACTAAAGGGCTTTTGGTTTAGGTTCACAAAACTATATCATAGCCAATTATTCGATTGGAATTACCTAACTCAACTCCAATTGTATTGGAAATTAAAAGACTATTTTAATTCGTAATAGACCCAACTCAAATCAACCTAAAACGAAAATTAATGTGAACTAACGTTCATAGAATTATCATAATAAGCTAATTGATAATCGATCTAAAACCGAACATTCGCATAAGATAAAATGAAAAGGGGAAGAGGGGAGGAACTCCTCTATCAAAAGAAACTTCTAAAGTTTATAGAATGTTCAATCACTAAGCTTCACGAAATTTCCGTCAATGTAATGTAACTTCTTAGTTATAAGTGTTCTCATTACAACATTCTTATGCATATACACCTTTTTCAAGTTTTCAGTTTGGCAAAATTTCTGAAAGCATACTTTAGAGTGTTTATTCTCTGAATTTGAACTTATTTGAACTGAATTGAACTTATTATCCCTGATTATACTTGATCAGTCCTAATTCTCCTTATGTTTACACCCGATTAAGTCCCGATCGGTCCTTATTAGACTTGTTCAGACCTGAAACTTTTTTTAAAGGTGAAAAGAATACACCCTAAGTATATGCAATGCACACAAATATGTAAACTTTTACTTCCTTTATTTTTTTATTACTTGCAACATTGGAGGGTGACACAATAATTCCAAAGAGGAGAGAGATAGAAAAAAATGAAGAAAAGAACGGAAATCACATGTGTTAGGAGAGAAAAAGAGAAAATGTCTTACCAATAACGCAAATGTTGCATGTACTCCAATATACAACTATCAAAAACTGAAAACATTGCAGGTAAAAATAAACACGGATGATGTGATGTACTCCCTCCATCCCTTAATAGAGTGCCCATTTCTTTTTTGGACACTATTCAAAGGTAAAGAAAGCCCTCAAAAAAAATTCCAATATATAAGAAAAAAACATAGTCATGTAAGGTCTTGTTTGATGGCTCATTGCGTACATTAAGAAAATCAAACTTTTATAATTTTTACTAATATGTAATTAAAGATATTAACGATACAAAACGCGCAGACGGTAGCAAACGTGCATTGGAGAAATGGGCACTCTATTTAAGCGACATAAAGGAAAGATATGTTAAGAGAAGGTAAAACTACACCCCAAAAGTGTAATATATTTGCCCATATAACAATTTCTTAGACATTGTTCACAAAAGCACAACAACGAAAAGCAAACAGTATTAGCTAACATATACCTAGGGGTGTTCATAACCGGGTACCCGGCTTTTCGGGTACCCGGATATGCGGGTACCCGGAAAACCGGGTACTTGAAAAGTCGGCCCATGACCCGGCAGGAAAACCGGGCACCCGGGTTTCGGTACCGGTTTTCCGGGTCGGGTCATAGGGTACCCGGTTCGTTTTTTTTTTTTTTTTTTTTGTTAGCTAAAAGCCTAAAACTGCCAACGGTAGCTAACACTTGAAAGTTGAAGCATGAAACTGCCCACTGCCACCATAAATTCATGCACCTATTTTTATGATGATAAAAATTAAAAGGCCATGATGCCCACTGCCTTGACTTCTTGTTCTTGATTTGCATTTTGCAAGATGATGGCATGATGCCCACTACTGCCTAGTGAGTAGTGCCTAAATCATTTCATTTTTGGGGAATTAAACATCAAACATCTCCACCCACAAAATTACAATAAAAGGGAGGGGAATTAAACAATTTCAAAATACAAACTTCTTAAAGTTTTTCATAGTTATTTCAAACAAAAAAATAAACACACAACTATCAACAATCAATGTTCCAAAAGTATTAACACTCAATTGCAGTTTTAACATGAAGTCAACTGTCAACTATCCAACTTTCATTATTCAACCCAACTTTCAAATAGCAAAACATGAAGTCAAGACTCAAGAACACTCAATTGCAGTTTTAACATTTCCATTTCTATTCTCTATGCTCACAGAAATCCTACAATTTTGACAATCTAACAAAAATATTAACACTTATCATTATATGCAGAACATGGGACAGCTTCTAAATAAAAGATAATTCCATTACATATCTTAAACTTAAACTTAAAAACATAATTCCAATGTTCCAAAAGTTCCAGTGCCATACTGCCATCTACACATAGTTGACGAAAAAGGGATTCATACCTCAATGAAAATGAAGGAAATCAAGACAGCAGAAAATGACAGAGTATAAAAGAAATTAAAGCAAGGAGTAGTATGAAATTAAAGCAATTAAAAGAAATTAAAGCAATTAAAAGAAATTAAGAAAAGCATTACCTCAATGAAAGAGAATGACGGAGTGGTGGACTGACGGAGTGCGCGGCTGCGTGCAGCGGTGCTCGAGCCTCGACGTAGTCGCGGTCGCCAAGGCGAGTGACGGAGTGAGGACCGACGTGAGTGCGACGGAGTGCGATCGCGAGTGGACCGAATGAGGAGTGAGGACTGCGAGAGTGCGAGTTTTAGACTTTTAGGGTTTTTTCTGGTTGAAGTCGAAGCGTTTTTCACTTTTTTGTGACTTTGTTCAAATAATTTTGGGCCAAATATTCAAAAACAGTGTTGCTGGTCCGCCTGTTCCAAATAATTTTACCGGGTATCGGGTACCCGCGAACGTCTTAGGCGCGGCCCAGTACCCGACTCGAGTTTTCTTGTTTTTCCCGGGTCGGGTACCCGGCCCAATAAAATTACAAAATCAGAAAAAATACCCGACTTTTTTTTACCGGGTCGGCGGGTCAGCGGGTCGGGTCAAGCGGGTCGGGTTTTTTTGAACACCCCTACATATACCTCATCTTTTATACAAATATATTAAAAGGCGTTTCTAAGGAAGCCTATATGCCACGTGGCACTCTCCTCAAGCATCCTATGCAAATGTCTTATGTCCATGTGAACTCCTCAATTAAAAAATATTAATATTGTATTGTGTAACTACAAGGTATCGAACACGTGATCTTTAAAATGAAAAGTTAGAGCTTAACCATCAATACATTATCACTTTATTGTCTAATGTTTCAAATAAAATTTGATAAAGTCTTATAATAATTATATTTGACTAAGGGTCTGTTCTCCCCAGCTTATTTTCAGTTCAGTTCAGTTCAGTTCAGTTCAATTCAGTTCCTAAATGATAATCATTACTATTAATTAGTTATAATTTAATTCAGTTCAATGATTCGCCGTTCGGTTCGGTTCAATTCGGTTCGCGTTTAGTTCAGTTCAGTTCAATTCAGTTCAGTTGTTTTATGCCGAAGAGAACAGGCCCTAAAAAGATTTAATCAAGTATTTGGATCTCTAAAACTCTTACTATGGTAGTAAGACGACCAAGAGACTATTGATGACATATTGCCCTACCCCAATTTCTTTTAAGCTATTATTTTGAAAATGAACTCTAAAGTTTTTTACTTATCACGTCATGACGTTAATTTTACAATTTCTCACTGGAAAAAAAATACGAAAGTAACAAATGAATTATGAATAATAACATACTACCTCCGTTTCTTAATAATTGCAACACTTTCCTTATTTGGAATAGTCACAATAAGTGCAACCAAGCTCAAAATGGTATAAAAAGTTCAATATTATTACAAATATGCCACCAAAAAGCATTAGTGACCAGCAATTTTTTTTTTTCATCACTTGAATTACTCTACTTTATTGTGGTCCCAACTTTCTCTCTCTACATTCCTCGATATTCCCCCACTTTCTCATGTTGCGCTTATTAAGAAACGGATGAAGTATTTTTTATTGTAATTGACCGAAGCATCGCCGGCCAAAATACTAGTTTAGTATTAAAACTAGTATTTGGGCTCAGGCGTTTCACCGGGTGGTATTTTTTTCCAAACTTGATATGCATTTTTTTCCATTCACATTAAAATATAATAAAGAAAACTCAACATTTGAAAGGTACAAATATATTAATGTGGAAATTTAAAGCATGATTTGAAGTTGGTTGATGGTAATTGTGCTATCTATAATAGCAAGATGTCACGGGTTCAAATCTTGTTGCAAGTCAATTTACTTTTGTTATTTAACATTGACATATGTACACACATTGGACAATTCTAGTGGAGTAAGAGAGATGCTACGTGGCATGTGTACGTTGTTAGACACGCCTTTTAATATATTAGTATAGACTAGTTTTTAGGCCTGGGCTATGCCTCGAGTAATTATAATTTTTATTTATTAATGTTTTACTTTAAAATCATAACACTAAACATTACTTGGTTTAGTGGTACAACTTTAAGATATGCTGAAGTCGTGGGATCAAATCTTTGTACCATGCATTTTCAAATTTAAATTGTACAGGTTCTTGTTCGGGAACCCTTTTTAATATATTAGTATAGATAGATTCAAACGCTACGCAACGATACCTTTGATGTGTTTCAACTGTCCGAACAGTCACAAAGTGTAGTAAGATAAAGATATGATACTTCTTCTACATTTTCTTGTTCATCCTACTTGGAATATTAACACTATTCACAATTATAGATAATCTTCTGAATTTTTTCTCAATATATAACAAAAAATATCCTTGTAGGGTCTTGTTTGATTCATATCAATGAATACTTTATTAATATTCAATCGTTATAATTTTTACTAAAATTTAATGAACGATATTAAAGTTCAAAGAAGTGTATTTGTAAACATCACAGTTAAAATAAGAACAACAAAATAATACAGAGATAATACCTCTTCGAAAGCCAAAATTATTATCCTATACCTAGATTTACCTAAATATGACGGACACAAGCTCAATTCCTTCTCGTTTTCTCATATAAAACTCTTCCTTTTTGCTCTTTTACTCATTTGGAATAGATTAACCAGAAAATTGTTTTGTGTATATTTACATGTAGGTAAACTTGTATGTACCATATAAATTGTTTAATTTATATTCACGTGTGTTTTATATACATACTATTAGATATGTGATGTAAATCAATTGAAATGTCCTACTGCCGAAACCTTGAGTACAACTAACCCATAACCGTACGCCACTGTTCAACAAGAATAGCACCCCTCATACTCGCACGAACGGAGAAAATAAAAGCAACAACTACTATAATGCACCTGTTCTTTTGAGCTGAACTGAATTGAATAGAATTAAGATGAGCTCAACTGAAGTAAAACTATGCAAGGAAAATAGCTAAGCTGAATAGAATTGAACTAAGCTAAACTGAAACAGTGAAACTGTCTCCAAAAAACAGGGCCTACATCCCCTGATTCGTACTGGTGGAGATTTTGTATCCCTGAAAACAATATATACACTACAACTGTGCATGGATAGCACACATGCACACACGAAAAAAAGCTTCATCTTGACAAGAGATGCCAATATAGATAATTATTAAAAATTAGGAAAATCAATTCTAAAAATATTGACCACCCTCACAACGCAACACACATTATTGAGCTTCATAACAGAGGACAAGCACCAACAACGATATATCATTGAGCTTTTGACAGACTTTCAATTGACAGGTAAAGAAACATGGATGTCTTTTTTTAGTGGTAGAGAACATGGATGTAAAAAGGTCTTGTATGGTTTGTAATTTAAATTTTCAATCCCCAATTCCTGCCATTAAAGAATCAAGACAGACACACAAAACAACTTTCTGAAAAAGAAAACAAACCATAAATAAGTGACAACATGCCGTATATAATTAGTAGTTTATACTTATAGTTGTACTTCTTACTAGTATTAATTACTATAAAATGGCCTTCTTGTTCATGTTCAACATCGTGCAATATTACGAGTAGATTAATGATTAATCTAGCCAAAGCTAAGCAGTAAGCAGTGGGATCATGCATTGTTGCCTGTTAAGACTTTCATCAGTAAGAAATTGTATTGTATATGGCACTAAATACATGCCTAAGCCCTTGCATATATAATACTACGGTTTCGAGGTTGAGGTGGTGGAGTACTGACATCGCTTCCCACCTCATATCCCTGAGGTTTAGGGATCAAACCTCATGGGACTCATTTGAGGATTTCCCCTTATCCCCCTCAAGTGAATCCCCTTCATCTTACCTTAAATATATATATATATATAGTACTACGGTTTCGAGCTTTTTGGGATCTTAAAAAACTTGATTTTAAGCTATTTCTATATTTGAGTAAAATAAGTGACAATATACATGAACAAGGTAGTATAATATTCATTAACAAATACATGAAATATCATAAACAATCTTACCCTCGAACTGCAAAGTATAACTTCCAAATAGAGGATATGGGAGTGAAAGTTAATGTTGGTATGTCTTGAAAATTGTATTTGGGTTAACTTAGAAGCGATATTTCCCCAACAATGATGCACTCAAGACCCATCACCTCTGAGGTATACATAAGACCTTTGGGAATCACACCCTTGATTAGTTAGCACTGGAATTCTAAGTGTTGCTCATAAACAAAGAAAGCAGGAAAAGTAGCAAAACACTTTCGAGTAGAGCTGGCAATTATCTATGAGTGGATGGATTATCCACCCACCCACCCCAGATAAATGCGTGAAAACCCGCAATGAGGCGGGTGACGGACGGGTGGTGAGTGCAGTGGGTGGCGGGGCAGGTCGGAGATGGGTGAAATTCTTTTGACCCGTCACCCGCTCCATCCATCCACCCATGCCATATATATAAATAATATACTAATAAATACTAATAGATATAAATATATATACTTATATATATAATATACTACTATATACTTCCTCCGTTTAGAAATAGTTGCACCATTTCTATTTTGTATACTATTCATATCTTACACTTAGATTGTCTTTGGTGATTTATATTTTAGGAAAAACATATTCATGTGGGGTATTGTTAGATTTGTCTCGATATATATTTTTTTCAAAAAAACTTTTAATAATTTTTAGTTATTGATAATTAAAGATATTAATGGTTGAAATCATGCATTGGCATGCGTGAAAGTTAGAAATGGTGCAACTATTTCTAAACGGAGGAAGTATATTATGATTAGTATTAAATTTTAGCATGTATTAAGAATTAACAATTGATATTTAGTTGTTTTGCTGTTAATTGATGGCTAAATTTTCATTTACTAATTTTTTTAAAATTGCTAAGTGTACAAACAACTTTTTCTAGTATCATCCATTTTCCACCCGCCCCGTCCGCGGTTGATGGATGGGGCGGATATGGATGGAACTTTTGGCAAGTGATGGATGGTGTGGATGGGAATTTTGTTCGCGGGTGATGGCACCCGACCCATCTCCTGACCCACTGTCAGCCCTAGTTTCGAGCTTCTCCAAACATTGACTGATTTAGAAGTAAAAAAACAAAGGTTGCACATCTAGCGCAATTTATAAGCCAACTCTTTCTTCAACAACTACATATTTGTTCGTCATCATATTCTGTTTCTAGTTTTCAGTTTTTTTTTTTTGAAAACTTAAAACATAGATACCAGAAGTAGTTTGCAACATTTTGTTGTTAGTTTTCAAATAATCATGATTGATAATTAGTTATAAAACCTTTATTATATGACTTTTAAAATCATAAAATCAAATATTAAAAAGTGACAATGATACAAAAGTATACCCTAAGGGAAAAATGGCTATTATTAGTTACTCCTATCACTTGTTGCTATAATCAAGTGACCAATGATAAATTGACAATGATTCCGAGTCAGTATTAAGAGAAAATCTAGCTCTTATCCGTTATCACCTATCGACATGATACAAGTAACCTTTCATTGCCCCAAAAAACAATAATAACAAGTACGAAAGTGATAGCAAAACTAATTTCTCATGGTCTTTGCACACCCACACTTGAAACATAAGAGATCGAATACATACTATCGCAAGCACACAAAAGGATGAGCCAAAGTGAGAAAAGGAGAAAACAGGAGGCTTGACAGTAGTAGACAAGCACTTTCTCTTGAAATTTTACAACTCACGTTGATAGTCATCTTTATCCTCACTCTTTCAATGATTAGTTAGGTAAATCGAAATTTATACACAACTTCCCATTATTGTAATATCATTACCACATCAAAAACTCAAAATACTCTTCGATACTCCCTTCATCTCGTACTTCTAATGTCCATTTTGGATTTTTGAGGTCAATGTAACAATTTATGTTACCATCTCATACTTCAAATATTCTTTTAAACAAGGTTTTTCTTTATCAAATTTTCATTTCAAAACTTATATGATAAAAGAAGTACTAACATTAACCTGCATTAGCTGTCGATCCAATTGAACACTTTTCGTTATCAACTTTTTTTAAAAAAATCATAAATTCCCCGCCCTATTATGTTAATTTGACACTAGCAAGAAGTACATTTTTCTAATATCATCCCTTAGGACAAATTCATTGGATCTATGAAGCCCAACTTTAATTTCTCTTTCCGGATAAAATAAATGGAGGCAGAGGACTGGAACGAAAATATTAATGCATTCAAGTTGAGTAATATGAAACCATCATGGTACAATAGATTAATTAATGAAATACATGCTGCTAGCTAGTGGGCAGGTCGGTAGCATACGAGAATCTTCAAACTGCCAATGGCCAACTGTTTTCATCAAAATCAAAGGGGAGCTGCAAGCTTCTTGTAATACTTTATGATAAAAAGAATGAAGGAACATAATTTAAACAAAGGGACCAAAATGAAGGTTAGGGAGCAAAAAATATTAAATTTCATTCTCCTACAGGACCTATCTGGCCATTCTCCTCTTCTTTCTCCATTCTCCCACAGGACCCATCTGGCCAATCCTCTAGTCTTTCTCCCTTGGTCATTATTCTGTCTGGGTGTCTGAAACATCCTCAAGTTGTGCAGTTTCAGATCCATGATTAATAAGATTTTTTTTTGAGGTTTTTTATGATTAAGTTGTGGTTAATATTTAAAGATTTCCATATGTATTGTGTAAATTTCTATTATTAGTTACACGTCAAAATCTGACCGGCTTAGCACAGCACCTCATTTAAAATTTGAACCGAGCTCGAGTTTACACAATAAGTTACCAATACTCCCTCCTTTTCTTTATAAAGTATATTTGGTTCAACATTATTGAGCTCTAAGATACGAAATCAATTACATATTTCCTTTCTTTTTGTTTGGTTCAACCTCTCCTCAATCCATTACCATTATTTGGTGGTAATGAATTCCCCTAATTTGTTAACTTTCATTCTCCCTCAAGTAACAAAATCCATTTGGTGGTGGTATTAGACTAATAGTTCGTTTCCCTTTCCATTCTAAAGCTTGTACCAAGCACCTAACAAAGGTAACAAGTTTTGCTACCGTTTCACTCCTCTATTTGATTCAATTCCCTTTCCATTCCATAACATGAACAAACATGCACTTTGGCCTTATCTGGTAAACAGTGAATTGTGCATAACTTAAAGATTTTGACCCAACTAGTCAAAATCCCCTAGTATTAGTGTTCGATAAATAAAGAACCGGAAGAATTTTTTCGGACCCAAGCCTCTAGTCTTGAAAAAAGCTAGTTGAGTAAGCTTTTTTCTGAGAGATAATTGATAATATTGAGATGAAATGGAACCAAGCTACAATGCAACTAGATATCAACTTTTCACCAAACACATTTTTTACAAACAGATAATACAATCAATTAATCAAATCCGCTAATAAAATCTACTACGAGCTAACAACTATTCCCGGATTGCCAAACAGGATCTTTATACTTTGGTATTATTCACATACTTTAGTATGACCATTGTTTTAGTGATTTATATATAAGGAAATATATAATTATGTGATATTTTGTTAGATTCGTCTTAACATACACTTTTTCAAATATCAAATTTTTTAAATTTTCACTTGTTTATAGTTAAGATAGTAATAATCAAACTTCTAAATTGGCAAACGTATCACTTAAAGTGTGTAGATTAGATAGAAATACGAGTGGTGTGACATTATGGGTCAAAAATAAACTGCACTAAACATTATTGGACTAGACCCAGCAAATGTAGCTTGATGTAACATGAATATATCATGTCTAGTTTCAGATAAGACAAACGATCAGATACCATAACTAACACATGAGGGCAGGAAATCAGCCAAGTGCTTTAACTGTTTGCTGGTTAGGAATGTCAAACCACCTAGCATTTAATTCCATACCTCATTGACTATTATTAGTCACAAACTGGGGCACTACTAATATTAGAAAAATAAATAGAATTCATTAATTATAGTTTTATCACTTGATGACTGAACAGGTTTCCAATTATGAAATAAATAGATAAATACTCAAGCTGGCATGTTAGCTTTGTGTCACACACAGATAACATCCATTTATTAAACAATTGCAATTCCTCATTTGCCGTCACATATCTTAACCAAATTAAAACCCTTCTCTCTATTCTCCCTCTCTAATCAAACTAATTCAATTAATAGTAATAAAAGTAATTTTTTTAATTTTTAATTTCAAAGGTTTAAATTGAAAATTAGATATAGACTTTTCAATTAGCTGGGGTGAATAAAATAGCTAATAGATTCATCAAATGCGAGTACATTTCTTATAATCTATCTATGTAACAAACAAAGAAAAATTTGTCTATCCAATGTACAATCTACTTGTGGATGTCATTTAGCTTAGTGGTAAAGTCTTGTGGGGTGATACCCGGACCTGGGATCGAATCTCATCTACATCACTGCGCTTAGTCGCTCATTTACACCCAAAAAAAGAGCAATCTACCTATTAACGATAGACATCAAAATAGTGGAATTCAAGTCAGCCAATTAAATTAACTTTTAAGTCTATATATCCAATAGGTAGATTACCCACAGGGTAAATATAGCATTCTACATTACAATCTTCTCTTATTTCATACTATCATCACTTAAGTACTAATGAAGTAATTGATACTTCATTCTTTATTAATTGCAACAGTTTGCTGATTACGCTTGCAACTGTAAAATCTTAAACCTTAATATCTCTAATTATCAATAATTGAAATTATAAAAAGTTGATATTAACAAAATTAGGGAAAAATCTAACAAGATCTCATAACATGGCTATATTTCTCTTCATGTATAAAAATGATGGTCAAATGAATGTGATTTTAAATGGTGTAAAATTCAAACTGTTACACTTAATAAAAAATAGAGGGAATATATGGTAATAAATTTGTGGCTTTTGACCTTATAACACAAATGACGGGACCTTAGGATAAAACAAATATCTCTTTAGTGTCATTTTATAAATTTTAACAGCAGCAACATGTGAAATATTTTGTCTTGTAAAAAATAAAAACATGTGAAATATTTTGTCCTCCAGCCTAAATCTTAACTCGAGAACGTGACTAAATTTATCTATTCCCTACCCACCAATCAACCATTAATGAATCAACCAAGTCAAAGCTTATTATAAGCCTGATTGTAACTTACAGTGTTTAATCACAATTTGAAGAGAAAGACCCCAAAAATTTTCACAAATGCAATTAATTCCTACGGGCTACAAGTCTACTCAGATCATCCGCCTCTTCTAACCCTGTCGACAATAGTGCTAGTCTGCTAGATACTATACTTTCACATGAAACATGTCTAATCATCACATAAATAAGATTGACATACTATACCATCTTAGCTACACAGTTATTCAAATATTACTCCATCTTTGAAAAATTAATAAAATAAAATTGGTCTATATGACACCAATTACAAAAATTATACTAACCTCCGTTTCTAAATAAGTGCAACAGTTTGACATTCACGCTTGACAACGCACAACTTTGACCATTAATATCTCTAATTATGTATTTGTAAAACTTATAAAAAGTTGATATTATAAAAATATTCATTGAGACAAATCCAACAACATTTTATATGTCATTTTTGTTTTTATATATTAGTAATATAATACGGTCAAAGTGAGGTGTGTGAATAGTGCAAAAGTCAAAGTGTTGCATTTAAAAAGAAACAGATGATGTATTAGATAAAGTGATAGGTAGAGTGAAAAAATAACCCAACTTTTAAAAAGGGTTTTTAAGGTAAATCATGATTTAACTTAAGGAAGAAATTAGCATTAAGTTACTCACTAGAGCACTGTTTTTAATGAACATGTACTTATATGAATTCCAGCATTCAATCGTCCACTGCACTTTAAAGCAATGTTGCACAACTCTAGAGACGGGATCCAGCAATTTTATAATGGGTATGCACAAAATAAATATGATATCTATGAATGAGATCTTCAAGTAGCTACCTTTTCTAACGATAATCATAGTTGGATTTCATATAATACCTCTACCAGAATGCGTAAAGGAGAGACAAAACAATTAGCATTACAGTCTCTTGTAAACTATTGTTGGACGAAGGAAGCAAACCGATAACGTATACTCAAACTTTTATACATGTAATCTACCAGCAATCCTATTTCACATAAATGAATTATAGGACAACATAATTTACTGGTATACTATATAGGTATGCAATATTAGACTAGAGAGAGACACGGGTACTATAACTACTGGATTAAGTCAAAAATATAACATACAAATTTTTTCTTCAAATTAAGTAGAATCTTGAGAAAGTATGTTTCATGTGTATGCATCAATAATATACCCCTGCATCAACATAGACAAACCCATGCACAATTGCACATATATATAGAGGAAGAAGACTTTATACTCAGAATTATTGATCAAATGACCGATTACTAACTATTTTTTGAATGTCAAGGACCCTCGTGTTTAAGCTACCCATATATATAAACTAGTAGCAGTAAATAAATATATGTATCAAGTTATCAACCCAATATTCCTGCTCTTCTTAAGCAGTTACTTGTATGGTTCATAAGCTATTAAAATCATTGAAATCACTCTTCATTCCTATTTGATAGATGGTGGTGCACAATTCAACAATGTACATTGCTAAGCGAATTATGCAACCCTGCTCCAAAACCAAACTTCAGTTTTATAGCACATATGATCCCAACTTTTTGTTTATGTATCCTCAAAGTATATACTATAGTATGGTTGTAATTATCCCGACTTAATACTCTCAGCTGTAATCAATTTCCACAAGGTTCTCTAACAGTTATAGTAGCATAGTACTGGTAACGTATGCCCATGGTGTTCTACTATCAGCCCCCAAAAAAAAATCCGCATTTTCCTACACCAGCATCTTCCTCAAAGAGGCTATCATCAGATTTTCACTTATAACCTGATTTCCTGCCTTAAAGCGTCTGATTGGGTTCTAAACATACCGAGTTTACATTAACAAGCAAAACCAGAACTTTCAATATCAGGCCTCAAATGTCATCAATCATCATTAGCTCTAGTGCAATCTCAAGTAGAGATGGCATTGGGCACAGCACGACCCAGCACCATTTTAGCACACCTAGCACAAGTCACAAGGCGTTAGCTGTAGGCCGTGTCTGGGCTGGAGTTGTGAAAAAAATGACACAACACGTGCAACTGCCATTCCTAACCTCAAGCAACCTAGTTGTAACTAGCTCTAGTGCAATCTCCTTGAGCAACCCCAATTGTTTGGCTAACATTATTATATGAACTCCAAATACCCAACACAGGAACTGTTTGGCGGAGCCTACTTTCAATAGACAAGACAATAAAAGTAATTTTCGAGATGGGCTCCAAGGCACAACACATCAGACAACTTGAATCATATCAGAGATTTGCTTGCCTCGGAAAAGCATATATCACAACCTGAATCACAAAATCTAATTCAACTTGTATGTACAGCTCATAGAAAACATTTCTCTCAAACTTCACATAGCAGAAAATGTCATTTTTTTTAAGTAGAGCAGACAATGTCACATCCACCCCAGTAAATTTAGAACAAGGGCCAAGTGGCTTACATCACAGCTTTAGGAGTACTTTTAGGTCACATTTGTGACACTACGTCTGTTTTATTAAGGATACTACAAGATCACGATATTTGATACAGTATTCCTTTCTATCCCCTAATTAGCAAGAAACAACTGAGAAGGTGGGTACTTTCCAAATCAATCCCCCGATACAGGGTAACACTTAAATGGAAAAAAATACTTTTCATCAGACTTTAATCACAATAGTTTCAGCCCATAAGGATTTGAAGCCAGAAGAAATCAAGTATATATTTTACCTCAAAATTTGGTAAAGTATCTATCTTCAAGGTGAAATTTCTTGTACCAAAATTGGACCATGTACAGAAATGCTCACTATTTAAAATCTAGCCAGAATATATTTCTAAACTAGTTTTTAATTTTCATGGTAAATGATTAAACAAAAATGATGTTATGAAGATACCTTAATACAACTAGAAGAGAAGAAAAGACAAGAGGAGCTCCAATACTTGCACAAGGGAGCACCCAGTTGACAAGCCTGCTTCTAGATGGGACTGATATAGTTGGCAAATCTACCTGTCATAAAATAGACAACAGCTATTATAGTGCATCAAGTTTGGCCAGTCATTATTACTTGTTAACCATAGAACGTCAAACAACTCCAGTAATGCAGAACATTAAGAGCACAGATATGAAGATATGAACTACAAATGAAGGTAAAGCAACTAAGCTTGGATTAATGATATTTTCACAGTTTAGAGGCCAATTACAAACTATAGCATAGACAGCTAGTAAAAGTTAGATGTATAGTTACTTCAACATCTAGTTCTCAATTCAATTCAAATAAAGTATGCTTCGAGTATGGCAATTATGAGAAACAATGTGTTTGCTTATTCATAAAACATCTTAAATTGGAGTTAAAAAAATAATAATGGCGAGCAAAATGACACAAACTTTAAAATCCAGAGAAAGTGTAACACTTTTAAATTTTAATCTGGCATGGTGAGCTTGCCGGCGTTATACGAAAGAGGTTTCAGTTTCAAGCATCACGTGATAGCCTTAATATAGAAGGCCAATATAAAGACCTAACTTGGGAGTATATCAGAACTAAAACTACTTACTAAAAATTATGTACACTAATAATTTCATCCTTCGACAGCCACGGATAAAAAAAACTGTGTACAAGCTTCAATTTCAACAACTTAAATCCCAAATTTAAAGAAAATGCACGGCCTTACTCCTTAGATCATTCCTGACTTTCTTCTATAACATTCAAGACATGCAAGTAACAATAAGCACAAATCACGATAGCTACAGAAAATATATTCCTCATCTTCTTGGTGCTTCAGTTCTAGTATCTTACAGTCAAAAGTCAAAACTACAGATTTTTAATTTGGTTCTATTTTTTTATTTTTATTTTTTTGGGCGGGGGGGGACAACTAGAAGCCTTATACATCTCCCACCCAAACACCAATTGCAGACACACATACACACCTACAAGCCAAAATGGCAGGCGAAAACAGGACACACTAATATGAAAGGTCAACCCAAAATGAGAGAAAACTAAAAGGAAAAAGAGGTAATCTCAATCAAACAGGCAATCAAATGAGGTTTAAATGCAAGAGCATTGTTCCGGAAAAAAAAAAGGATATGTACTACCAGATGCTAGCCAAAACAGCAGACACAATGGCTACAATCAGATGTTGAAAAAAACTCAGGAACTACTGTATGAACCATACAACAGCTATAATAAATTAATAAGATACCTAGAGCATGTAAATTCACTCATTAGAATACAGAGTACATGGAAATAATAATTATAAGACAAGAAAAGTAAAATAAATGGGATGAAAGCATGAGTACAAGAAGGAAAGTCACAATTTCGTATATGTAAACCTTTCAGCAACTAAGCATGCAAGAAAGGCATGTATGCATTAGATGCGTTTAGCCACATCTAGTGGTTCCTAGTTAAGTTCGCAAAACTCTTCCTCACAAACTCACCTACAGTTTAACAAAAGAAAATTAGAGGGTTCCTAGTTTGTGCGGTTTGCGTTGCTTTGCGATTTGGAAAATGTGGTATGGTTTCCTTTTTGTTACAGACGCATCTGCAGTTTCGGTTTGGTTTCCATAAATTAGATAAAAAACCACAAACTGCAAACCACATTCTTGATGTGATTTATGGTCTAGTTGACAATCTTTAATTAAAACCAATATTGTTTTAGATACCTTTTCTCCATACTTGGTTAATTTAAAAGGTGATTGTCATGGCATATAAGTTTAATATGCTGTTTTTTATTAGAATGTTTACCCACCCTAATTATTGCTGTTAGACTAACTTTTATAGTGTTAGCACTTAAAACTAAGTAGGTCAAAATATTGTGTTCAAAGTTTAAGATTTTAACATATACTTCGGCAGTTTTAATTACTCGCAACGTTTCCCTTTGCACAAGGACCAAGGAGAAGAGAGAGAGAGAGAGATGAAAAAATCATATACTAGGAGAGAGAAAGAGAGGATACATTGTCAAAAATAGAAACGTTGCAAGTAATAGAGAATTTTCAAAAATGGGAAACGTTGCGAGTGGAAAAAAACGAAATATTTAATATGCTTTCACCCTGTTAAGAAGACATACTACCTCTGCTTTTTTTGTTGCAACATTTGCTTTTTGGAACTATTCATCAACCAACTTTGTTAAGTAATCTCGCACCATTATATAAGAGAAAACATAGTCAAGTGGGGTCTTGTTAGATTCGTCTCAATGCGATGATTCCAAATATCAAATTTTTACTTACACCCAATATGAGATATTAACGTTCAAATAAGTGTCTCGGTAAATGTGAAAAAGCAAATGTTGCAACTAAAAAAAAAGGAAAAAATAGGTAATTTTTATTTTAGCTTTCTCAATTCATATTTTCTTATAATTTCGCGGGTATTGTTTCTTGCCGGAAAATCTATTGCGAACATTAGACATATTGGTACAATAATCTACCATTATGTCAAAATGAAATATGATTTAAAGCCCTAAACTTGTTAGCTATGCAAGCCCAATAGTCCAACAAGGTTAGAGATTATTTATTTCCTAACAGATTGCTAATTATATTAGGGAGATAAATACTAAGTTTCTAAAGTCTAGTTGGATTAGGTCTTGTTAGATGCTAATTCTACTATGGGAAGGTTTTCATCCTCTATATAAAGGTAGTTTGTATTTTGTATGCTTATGAAACACTGGGAGAGATTACAAAACTCTTAAGATTCTAGTTAGAGCTCTCTAAAGATATTGTAATTTACGGGATTTGTGAGTTGGGGGTTCTGCTAATATTCGCTGAAGGATTAGTGAGACGGTTGGTGATTTTTCCTCTACTTGTTTAGGGAAGGGTTTTCCACGTTCAATTGCGTCTGTCATTGCTTAATTTTTGTTCCTTGAATTTGATTATATTGATGTCTTGCTACTACGCTTCCGCATCAGTCTTAACAAAACCAATTCGCACTAAACCAATTTTTACAATGCAGAGTGGTTTGGGGTACAATTTGACAGATGGCACAACATAATCTTGCAGCTTGACAAAAAGCCAAACTGTATATTTCTAAGTTAGGGAGAAAAGCTCAACATCCAAATATGTGAGCAACAACTTCGAAGAGTTATGTGCGGAGAATGAAGAACAGAAAGATACAAATGTCGTTGTAAGATTTATTGACTTTAATAGATAAGACATTACATCGAAAGTCTTGACAAAAGAACAAATGATGCGTCCCTTGCACAATAAATAAAAAAAGTGTTTGGAATGTCTCTATCTTTCCCGTTAGTGATGTTATGTTTACTTTTTTTTTTAGTTCCCTTCTCCAAATTTTGGTTGATACATAATAGAGTTACCCCCAAATACCTTCTTCTTGACTGACTCCCCACCATTTATGGAACTTCGATTACACCAAAATCAGTTCTGGATTTCACACTATAATTTGAGCTCTCACAACCTCCCAAAGCCACTGCCACCCAGATACACCACCATCCCTAAGCCAGTGCCACCCTAGTTCATCGCCACCATTGCCTTCTATTAGCAATCCCAATAAAACCCGCCAAATGCTTGAGCAACACCACTACCCACCAAACTTGACCACCGAAAGCCACCTCCCACCACTCCTAAGTCCTATCAGCTGTAGCCCAACCAACACCCCCTGCCTCCACCACTCAAAACCCCTCTTAAGCCCAAAATAACAAACAACACTACCACCTACCCTCCACACGAAACTATTCTCTCCCACCACTTGGTTTACTCCAAGGATAAGCCTAGACAAAAGTGTGTACCTACCACCACTGCCCATCTTACATTCCACCTAGCCAAGACACGAGAGATTATATATATATATATATATATATATATATATATATATATATATATATATATATATATATATATATATAGGGGTGTGAGTGGAGTGTGAAAAGTCCAGAGTCCAATCGAGTCCAGTCCAAACTTATAAATTTATCGGACTGGACTGGACTGAAAAATATTTGGACTGGACTCGGACTCAAATTTTCGAGTCCAAATATTTTCGGACTGGATTTGGACTCACCCTTTTGGAGTCCAATCCAGTCCAATATATATATATATGACTTCTTTCTTGAAATTTAGACTTTTTAACATTTGCGCTCAAAAATTTTTACCTAGCGTCAGACTTTTCACTTTCCCTCCAAAACGCCAAAGTGAAAAGTGAAAAGGCAAAAATTACTTTAAACCTTTTGGCGCCTTTTGTATTTTGCAATTTGCATTTTATTAGAATTTAAAGATATATGTAACTTACTTTATGGAATGGATGTAATGAATCCAATTTTTCAAATTTCAATTATTCAATCATTAGAAAACATTATAAACCTAAATTAGGAAAGAAAATTAATATATTATATAATAATCGGACTGGACTGGATTCGGACTCCAGAAAAAAAAATTCGGACTAGACTGGACTCAGAAAAAGTTTGGATCGGATTTGGACTCAATTTCTCGAGTCCAAAAAACTTTGGACCGGATTTGGATTGGCAAAGTCCAATCCAAATTAATCCACTTACACCCCCTATATATATATATATATATATATATATATATATATATATATATATATATATATATATATATAGACGGGGGGAAGAGAGAGAGAGGGTAAATGCATAAAGAGGGTATAAAGGGTGAACCACCATTGAACCTTCTTTCTCGTGACAATGATGACAACTTGGTGGTTGAACTTGAAGAGAGAGAGTGAGAGAGGGAGAGAGAGAGCGAGAAAGAAGGTGAACTGAAAAAGAGGACAGAAAGGGTGAACCACCATTGAGCCTTCTTTCTCGTGACAATGATGGCGACTTGGTGGTTGTACTGAGCACAAGTTCTGGAAGTTTTGTCCATCTCCAACCACCAAAGAATCGAATATAGATCACATTCATTACAGCAAAGTCTGATATAGTCAACATCGGTGTTTAGATTGTCCAAGCAAGAGGTGGTGACGAGAAGAGATAGATGTGGTGATGCAAGAACAGGAGAGGAAAAATCTGGAAGAGTGAAAGTAGGAGAGTGAAAACAACAACAGTGCATAGTGATACAAGATGGGGATGGAGGGGTAACAATGGTAAGAGAATGCCGGTGAAAATGCTGTTGAGGCCCAAATGCCTGATGGTTGCTGGTGATGCCGGAAAAAGAAAAATGGGTGTAAGATAAATATATATATATATATATATATAGGAATTGGATTTTGTGAAAACCACAACTAGGCTGAAAAACTGAAAACAAGTAATCTTGACCATCCGATTTCGCTTGTTTTATTAACCGTCAGATCTCGTTTCATTTCTCGCTTAGCTTGGTCATCTAGAACTACTAGAAGCACATACATGACTTTCTCTCTCTTACCCCTCCTTTCTCAAAAAGGTGATTTTCTCTCTACTACCTTCTCACCGGCGTTCGCAGCTACCACTCTCACCAGCGATTTTCTCTCTCCTACATTCTCTGAAACGCGATGATCTCCTTTTATGATTCAAAATTTTTGTAAGATTTCGATTACTTTTTTCTTTTCTTCCTTCATATTACTCATTCTTTGAACTTGCGATTTGCTACTTTCAGCTTAATTTTTGCTCAAATTTGCTTTAGTTGTTTGACAAATTGTTTATGTTTTTGCATTTTAAGGTTGAATTTCTTGAATTCGCTATTTTCAGCTCAATTAATGTTCGATTCTGGTCTAGTAGTTTGAGAAATTGCTTGTGTTTCAAATATTTAGGTTTAATTTATTGAATTCGCCATTTTTCAGCTCAACTGATGCTCAATTCTGGTCTAGTAGTTTCAGAAATTGCTTGTGTTTCGAATTTTTAGGCTTAATTTATGTAATTAGGTTACATTTCTGTATTTTTTTTAGACGAATGAAGATAAATTGGTTCGGAATTTTGCTGGAAAGAAGACTATTATGATGTTGAAGATTTTATGTTAGTAGCAGTGTTTTTCTTGTACTTTAGCTAAATTGTGGTTTATTTTTTCAAAATTCAGCCTTGATTTTTGTTTCTTGTTGTAAAATTGCTATTTCAAGGTTCATTGTGCTCATTTTAAGTAGTTTTTGTGGATTTTGAACGATAATGTCTTAAAATGAGCAAAAACATCGTAAAATGAGCAAAAATGTAAAATAAACAAATATTCATAATATAAGTAAAAGATTTTTGGAATGAGCAAAAACATATTTTTAGCAAAAAAAACATAAAATGAACAAAACTTCCGCAAAATGAGTGAAAATTGCTTAAAATGAACAAAACCGTAAAATGTGCAAAATTTTGTAAAATGAGCAAAAAAATTGTAAAACAAGCATAAATTTGTAAATTGAGCAAGAATTTAAAAAATGAGCAAAGATTTGTAAAATGAGCAAAAATTTATAAAATGAGCAAACAATTGTAAAATGAGCAAAAAAATTTGTAAAATGAGCAAGTTTTCGGTTTTCAGCTTAACATTGGTTTTCAGCGAATCCTACCTCTATGTATATATATGTATAGGGTTGGGTTCTAGTGAGAACCCTCTTATGGTGAGAACCGTGAGAACCACTAAAAATAAGCAAAAACTTCCTAAAATGAGCAAAAAAATAAAAAATGAGCAAAGGCATAAAATGAGTAGATTACATTAAATGAGCAAAACCGTAAAATGAGCAAAAAAGCAAAGTGAGAAAAACATAAAATAAGCATTAAAAAGTTAAATGAGTAAAAATGTAAAATGAGCAATATGTAAAATGAGCAAAAACGTGTGATTTGAACATAAAAATATTAAATGAGCAAAAACATAAAATAAGCAAAACATAGAATGAGCAAAAACATTGTGAAATGAGCAAAACCTTCGTAAAATGAGGAAAAATGAGCGGGTTATCACGGTTCTCACTATAAGGGTGGTTCTCATATGAACTTAAACCTATATATATATATATATATATATATTGGGGAGTATTTTTATTTGAGAGTAATTTCATTGGAAAGTATTTTTATTTGAATGAAGGTATGCGCAGCGGAAGGATTAATGATCATAGCAATAAGCAGAAGTATGATTTGATGCCTTTCCACTGATAAAAAAAAGGGAACCCTCCATACACTAGAAAAACACAAAACAATCATCAAAATATAGTATCGGCACTATGCAAACCTAAGACACTTCCTTCTGTTTGCCATGACAATGAATTCCCATATGTACATGCAAGTCACTCACTCAGGACGTGATAATTACTCTCTCCATCTCTTTCTAAAACTAATCAGAATTTCAACCACAAACATCAATACAGAGTTAAATAATCCCAGTAAGAGCTAAATTATCCAGTGTCTAATATACTTATAAATTCTACTTTTCTCATATCCAATGGATCATTAGCAATTCCTTTTGTCTAATACAAATTTGAAGAGCATATCTTACTCCCTCCAATATGCTTAACAGTCTAGAGCCCTAAAACCTCATTCGGACAATTTCGCTTCGATTACACACATGTATAACGATATTCACAATCCTTTAATATAAACCACTACAAGCAATAAACACAAATCAAAAGTTCTAGGTTGTTCAATCATAATCCAATTATGGAAAATCTAATCATTTTCTAATCATATCGAAGAGAGAAAAAGTGAACTCACATTCAGCGGAGCTGTTAAGTCCATCGGGAAGCCTGGAAACGAGACAAGCCGACGCAATGGCGCTGTGAGCCGGAAGAAGAGAGCACAATTCTCGAGGCAATCTACCATTGCAGCAGAATAAGATGTCAGAATTCAACAAAATTTAGAGTTAAATGGAGAGAGAAAATAAGAGAATGTGAATATCTAAGTACCTGAATGAAGATGATGATGAGGAAGGAAAGATTCGAGTGCGACGGAGAAAAAAAGGAGAGCTTGTTGAAGGTGGTGAAATGGAGAATCGAAGTGAAGTTGTTTTGTTACATAAATTGCGAAGAAGAAGTGTTGATCTTCCACCGATTGAAGCTGCCATTGTTGTCTCTCTCTGTGAGATTCGCACAGCTATTACTCTAAAACCCTCTCCAAAACCCAATTTCCTCGATTTTTGCGAAGTGTTTGATATCGACTATCGACTGAGAACTTTTACAGGATTAATCCTCCGGAGTCCGGACACAGAATTGACAAATGAGTCCATTTTCGAAAACTAGGGCTACAGTCTCTTCACCTTAACTAAACTCGTTAAATTTTATTAAACCTAAGTCATCTTTTATTTTCATCTCATTGGACGTGATCAGATTTTATTAGCCCTTATTTCCCCTAATATTTTCACCTAATATTTTTACTTGAGTGGACCTTACTTGATTATACATGAAACTTGTTTTTTCTAAAGTGAATGAAACGCACCCTAGTAAGCTAGATTTTGAATACAGCAACACGAGGTATTTTTGTGTGTATCAATATACTAGTACTTCCACCTTAACTTTTTTACTTGTAATATTAAAGTATGGCACGAGAATGTAAGAGAGAAGAAAGATATAAAAAAAAAGTAACAATATTGCAATTAATATGCAACTTCCTTAAATGAAACATTGCAACTAAAACAAATGGATGAAGTATAAGATAACTAATGTTATATAATATGTTGCAAAAAGAAGGGAATAGTTCATTTTCATTACTGATTTTGACCCCAAAAAAAGCAATAAGAATGTAGTGGAAATGTGGAATGGTGGGAAATTTACTACATACTCGAGGTTGTAGCATTTAAGTTCATATAGATGATATTTTTTATTTTTATTTTTAAATTGTATGAAAATGACGTGGATATTTACAAGCGAAAAAACTCGAAAAAGGTGACACGACAGGCCGATAGCCTAACATTCTTGTCCATACTTTTTAACAATAATAGTAAATTATTTTGTAAGTTGTACTCCCTCCGGTTACGAAAGATCCTCCTTGTTACTGTTACTACAGATACCAAGGAGGATCAATTTGTGTGGGGTTGGGGTGGGTAAAGTAGGAGAGAGAAAGGGGATTAAGGAAAATAAACAAATAAAAAGGGGTAAAGTAGGAGAGATAAAGGGAGTAAAGTTGAATTAATAGTAGAATGTGCACTAATATGATAGTGACATGAGAGGGTAAAAGGGGGAAAAAATTGCTAAATAAGGAATAAAGTAAAAGAGGGAGGATCTTTTGGAAACGCACTTAAACGGAAAGAGGGAGTATCTTTAGGAACCGGAGGGAGTATATCCTATAGTATTATTTATTTTTCTACTTTTACTTAATTATTTATAAGGTCTAATCATTTCAAACACACTGTAATAATATAGTGCACAGCCCCGACCATAAACAGGTTCAAAGTGATATACAGAACAGGGCCTCACTTTGAGTGGGGCCTCAAATTTTAAAAAAAAAATGAAAGAAATTTTCTGGAAACACAAAACTGTAAAAGCTTACGTTAAATTATCGGGTCACTTTGTTAAGAGAGAGTACTACTTTTACTCTCTCTCCTAACTTTTCTCCCTAAATCTCTCAACTTTCTCTCCGTCCTTACCTTCTTTATCCGACCCTTCTTTATCTATGTGTTCCTTCTGTGTCATTTACCTTCTCTACAATGACCATAATTTTTTTTTTTGGAAAGTTAAAAAAGAAGAATGCTTCATAGCAATTGCTGAAAGGTATTGTCAACTCCTTTTTCTTGTCTAGGGGGTGCAAGTTGTTATATTGTTGCTTCCCTTCTTGCTAAATCAACCCCATCAAAATTTCAAAATCCCACACTAAATCATGCCAAACGCTCGGAATTCTTCGTCCCCCACTACCGCCGAAGAAAACCTGTAAAATTCTCTCTTAATTACTTTGCTAATCAATAAAATTATATTAATTTCGATGTGATTGTTACTGCGTCTTTTCTTTTTTCTTTTGGTAATTTTGAGGTATAATTTTCAAAGTTGTGTCCTAATTTTGGTCCATTTTGCTGTATTAGTAGTGAAAATCTTGGGGCATTGTGCTTTTGAATTTTTTTTATATGGGGGCCTATTTTTCAACATCAGAACAGGGCCTCCATATTACTCGGACCGGGCCTGATATTAGTGCACTTGGGATTACATTATTTTGTGGTCCTTCCAAGTTCATTAATAACCTTTATTTTTCTTTGTGCAAATAACACTGTTGTTTTAGAAGCAATCTCTTAAGCACGAGCCTAGTTTGTCCATTATATCGTAATGTCCTCAAAACAATTATAACCTTTATTTTTCTTTGTGCAAATAACACTATTGTTTTAGAAGCAATCCCTCCGTCCCATAATATAAGTCCTGATTCTGTTTTTACACGGAAATTAAGGTAAAGTGGAATCTTATTTTATTTAAATAAAAAGATTTATTTTTATTGGGAAACACCTATATTGTTTTTTTCTTTTTAACACCAAATAAAAACTGAACATTAATGTTGCATGGTTTAATGTGTAGATGAGTTCAATGGGGTAAAAGATTCCATTTTATCATTAATAATGGTGCATTGGAAGCTGAAATTATAAAGACTTTTTGGGAATTAAGTTATTTTCATGAGGGTATTTTAGACATAATTATTGATTGAAAATAGAAATATGACTTATATTTTGGGATACTTTAAAAGGAAAGGGGACTTATATTATGGGACGGAGGGAGTAGTAAACTTCACTAGCTTCTGTGTAGCAATATTACAGTCTCCTATAACATGAGAAATGAATGAAAAAAGAAAATAAATTAGATACAAGTTTTTAAATGTCTAAAACAACGATTTCAAGGATTGAATTCCATTGATGAAGATAAGTTACATCATTGATATCAAAGTTTCTTTAAGAAATGTTACCCAAAAAATATTTTAGATTATTTTGATTTACATTAGGTTCATTGGTGACCCTCAAACATAGAAACTCCCCTCAAAAAACAAAAACTTATAACTTTCAAGTTTATTCACACATTTCAATTTGTTAAGAGGTTGATTAGTGAAAAATTCAACAAATGACATTAGAACTGTAGACACAAAATCGTGTCTCTCCATTGAGTACCCAATGATGAAACATACTGTCGTCCTAATTGATCCGATCCAAAGAAAGAGCAATCGAACGAGTTAAGCCCAAAAGCGTTTCAAAATATAAAGCCTATTTATCAAATCCAAGCCCAATTTTAAAGGTCCGATTAATTATTCCTGATAATTAATTTATTTTTAATATTTTTAATTTTAATTATTCTCGATAATTAATTTTAAATGAATATTTCGAAAATCATATTTTTATTTCTAAAGATAGCTGCATTTCGGATTTCAAATGATAGATTTCATCAAGAATCAAAAAGAAACTTAAAACAATAAAAAAAACCGGCCAGATTTACATTGCATCTGACGCAATGTATTGCGCCCTCGCAGTGTCGATGTTGTACACAAAAAAAAGCAAAGCCAGTGCACCTAGCGCATAGTTGTGCGTCCAGCGCACATATGCGTCAGGCGCAGAGCTTTTGGTTATCTTTACGCGTCGTTTTCGGTTTCCTTTGCCTATAAATAGCTTGACTTTTCGAGCGTTTTTTCTTACGACTTCATCAATTCCTAACACTTTACAACATTCATACACACACATCCAAGCACATCAATCACTCATTCATACATTCAAACTACATTGATTTGCATTCAAGCTTCAAGATGGCTCCTCCTGCAAATCGTTACATAAGACCCAGACGAAAAAAGTATATCTTCCTGATGGTCAATTTCAATTTAGTTCCTTGTGTACTAACAATTTACTTGTCATGATGTAGATCGTTAAAGGAATTAACATTTCTTGCACATTCTTCTCTAAACCTTCTCTTTTCTACCTTTTATTTCAATACATTATATATTCATATGCATGATTGTATGTTTAATGTTTTCATCAGCGCACATGCTTATTATTGTTAATCAAAGACCTAAATAGAATGTTCCAACGCTAAATTCAGAAAATTTATTTGGACAACCGGTTAGGTTACCAATAATTTGATTGCGCAATAAACTGTCACCAAAAATTAGTCTTTGCGTGTTTAATAATGAACCGACATAAATTAATTTTACATTGCATTAACATATTACTTGGTTGTTTAATTGCATAAAGCTTAACATGAATCGATATTAAGTAGAAGCCATCAATGGGTGAATTTGATTCCTGGTCTTATTTGTACCCTCACCCCCAAACTTAATCTATGGTTCATTGACCATCTATGGAGTCATGACGAGGAAATCTACATTGGTTAAGTCTCTAAGTTGTCCCTACGATTTCCCAATATCTAATTAGATTTATGAGTGTTCCTTTAAAGACTTGTTGGCGAATTCAAAAACGTTTTCACTAAAACCTTTACAATGAGGTAGTCAAATACACGCTCATCCCGCATGGGCAATAAATTAAAAACACACCTACAAGAACATATTACTTTTATAGAGCAAATTAGCCCAAATAATATATTGAGATATGATCTGAGGTCCTGGATACCACCCCTATAAAAAAAATTATCAATTAAATTAGATGACATCCACAAAACATATTACATTAATCTTTTAAATGTCGTGTTGGAAAAGATATATATTATAGTGTTCCAATAATATTTCATTTAAGTTCGTCAAATTTATCCGTGGATATACAAAACTTCAAAAAAAAAATACAAGAAAATCTACCCGACACAACCTTTTATAATTTTTTTGCAAGTTAAAATCTTAAACTAATTTTTTTTGCGAGATGAAACCTTACCTAATTTTTCAGTGCTCACTAAGCCATTTCTGACAATGACCAGCGAGGCTGCGCTTGTATATCACATAACCTCTTCTTTTTTTTCTATCTCCACCCTTTTTCCCTCCTTTTCCTCCACGATATAACTAAGATCAACAAAAAAAGAAAATAAAAATAAAATAAAACTCTACAGCCTCCGTCCCCTCATTCCTTTCGAGCTCCTTTTCACAACCCCTTCAGAACCTCCATTTTCTACAGTTATTATTTGCTGGAGTGTTTTTCCATCATGATTATTGATCATTTGCTGCATAATATTCAATTGATAAATTTGGAGGGAGAAACTCTAATTTCCATTAATGCATAAATTGAAACAATTAGGAGAAATTATAAAGGTATACATACATTACCTTGGTCGGATTGGGTTGAATTGAGGTGGGGAATACTTGAATTGCAAAACCAACATTTTTTTTGGAGGATTTGGATGAGAGAAGCTAAAAAAGGTGATATTACAAATGGAAAAGAGAGAGCGAAGCAGAATAGTATGTATGGTGACTGCGGTGGAATTTTTTTTTTAAAAAAAAAAAGGGGGTCAAGTGCCACTCTCATTGGTTAAGGTCGGAAATGGCTTGGTCAGCATCTGAAAACTAGATAAGGTTTATCTCAAAAAAAATTAGTTTAAGGTTTTAATTTGAAAATAAAATTTATAAAGATTATTTTTGACAAAAAAGGCATTATAAAAGGTTGCTTCTCACAAATTTTCTGCATCATTAACTGAGTCAATACCGGAAAATATTGGTCAAAGCCATAATGACATCATCAGGTTTATCCTGACAAAGTTTTTTAGGTTTAAAATTTCTCTTGACAAAAAAATTTAAAAACTTATTTGTGATAAAAAGTTCTTTATAAAGTTGTTTCTCATAAATTTCATGAAAAATACAAATTTATTATTGATCGGTAGATTATTAAAATCTACCACTTGTTCATTACCCATGACTGGCCATGAATATAACTTTTGATAATACTCATAACTCATAAGTCATATGTTGATATAGTGATATGCATACAGCTAGTGCTGTCAGTTTGGTTAAAGCCCGATGGTTAAACTGCAAACTGATTATCAACTGAACAGAATAAACTGAAATGAATTGACCCATAACTGAAAATTAAAAGAAAAAGTCAATCGGATTAAAGTAAAATTCTATTAATTGAACTGAAACACAACCGAAAACAAACTAAATTGAAATTAACTGCACGGAAAACCGGTTTAAACTGAACCGAAATGAACTGAATTCAACTGAAAACTGTTTCAAACTATTTAAAACTGAACTGAATCAAACTGAATAAAATTGTTTTAAAATGAACTGAATCAAACTGTTTTTAAATGAACTAAATAAAACTGTTTTTAACTTAATATAATCAAACTGAATAAAAATGTATTAAACTGTAAAGAATAAACTGTCTCAAACTGAACTGTTTCAAAATGTAACAACTAATTTCTTAATTTTTTAAATTTACCTAAATTATTGGCGTACAATGACATGACACCTTAATAAATAGACAAAGATAAAAACACATTGTTTTAACTACTATTTGTATTTGGTTAAATAAATATTACATTATATTTCTAATTTAAAATGTAGAATTCTCAATAGTCAACATTCAATGAACAAAACCTTTGTGTATTTTAATAAAGAAAAATACTTGTATAGTTGTATAGAGTTTACGAATATTCATAAATTTATCTAACTAATTTTAAAAGATAAGACAACATTTGTCGTGTAAGGCAATCACAAGAAATGTTATGATTCTCCAAATATAATTCAAGGGATCTATTCTTATTAATATTTCTACCTTAACACGCCCCACTTTGGTTGCTAGTTATTTTATTCTCAGTTACTTCTGTTCGGTGCTGCTACACTATTTTGATTATTTGCAAAAGCAATTTAATGTTTTAGGAATGTTTAAGGAACTAAACTTATGATAAGCATTATAGAACCAAAGAAAAAAATTGTACTTAAATATCATGGATTAAATGTAAAATACCAAATGTAAAGTTTACTTAATATCGCAATGTAATTTACAAATTATAACTGAGCTACAAATAAAAGACCAAAAAATCTACTAAATTATTCAATTCAGTTTACAATATATTATACTCCTAAAGTCCTTAATCTCATATCTTAATCATCTACCTCTCTTTCCAACCTACAAGACAAAAAACAAAGTTAGCATAAATAACAAATAAAAAGAAAAAAAGATTCAAACAATTTATGTAAAAAATAACTTACCAACCGTACTAAATGTTATATTTTGAAAAAGATAAGAATTTAAAAAATGGGCTCTCAAAGTATTTTTATCATCGAGCACATGGCCCCAAAATGTTTACCCAAATTGTCAAACACAATGACTTGAATCCATCAAGAAACTATGGACATCACCCCACTATAGTTTACCAAAATCATCCAACAATTATACAACTTTATTCCAAAAAGGGACAAACTATCCCAAAATGTGTACTATAGTGAGAGTTCTCAACATAGTAACTTGGGTTTCAATCATTATAATTAGTAAAATGGGATAAATGTTTTGAAACCTTATTCCAAAAAGGGGTAATTATCAAGCTCAATAGAACCCAAACAGCAATAAAACAAGCTCAACAGAATCCAACCATAACGAATGTTATGTTTCAAAAAAGATAAAGGTCTTTAAAGATGGGCTCTCGATGTATTTTCATCATCGAGCACTTGACCCCAAAATGTTCAACAAATTGCTAAACACAATGACTTGAATCCAACAAGAAACTATGGGCATCACATCACTATAGTTTACCAAAATCATCCAACAATTATACAACTTAATTCCAAAATAAAGGGACAAAACTATTCCAAAACGTACTATAGTGAGAGTTCCCAACATAGTTACTTGGTTTCAATCATTATATTCAATAAACTTAGATAAATGTTTTGAAGCCTAATTCCCAAAAGGGGCAATTATCAAGCTCAACAGAATCCAACCAACAACAAAATAAGCTCAATAGAATCCAACTAGATGCGATCATGGGCCGGGCCGGGACGGGTTTGGCCTAAAAAAAGTGGCCCATTTCAAGCCAAAGCCGCGGGCCGAAAATTCGTGCTCAAAACCCGCAAATTCGTGCCCAAAATCCGCAAATTCGGGCCGGGCCAAGCGGGCTTTTCGGACCATTGTCAGGCCGGGCCAAAATTTAGACTAGTTTTCCATATTTAAGTTGCCCGTGGCCTGGAATTTTTGCCCAACAAATCGGGTCGGGCCGAAAATTTGTGCTCAAAACCCGCCCGCAAGCCGGGGCGGGTCGGGCCCGCCGACCAACAAAACAACACCATACCAAGCTCAAAAAACCCAACACCCAACAGCACATACCAAGCTCAACGGATCCTAATCATCATCACAAACATGCACCAATCTCGTAAGAGGAGACAATATTCAACAAATGAAAACCAAAGTCAACAGTTTAAATCCCAACAAAAACCAGCTCAAAATTAGAAAGCCCAACAAAGTATCAAACTTGCCACCAGATAAATACAGCAACCAATGGTTGCAAAACCAGCTCAAAACTGGAAATCTCACTGAACAACAACAAAAATTCGATGTTCAGCGACAACGAGGTACGGCAGCAACACAAGGTGGTTATTCCACCTAAAAAATACATAATAAGAATTTTGAATTTAAAACAAATAAAAAAGGTTCACACTAACACACAACATACCGTAGAAAGCGAAAGAACATCAATATCATCATCCACATAATCTGTCTCATCCATTTCATTTAGACATCTCTCTAATTCTTCTTCTTTAAGATAACCAAACAACCAGTTTTGAGTAGTGACAAAAGCCTCAACATCCTTAGGAAGTAAAGATGATCTATATTTGGTCAAAACTCTCCCCTCCCATGCTCAATGAAGATTCAGAAGCAACAGAAGTTATTGAAATAGCCAAAATATCCTTAACCATTCTAGAAATAACAGGATATGCAGAACATAGAGACTGTCAATATTTCAGTACGTCAAAATCAGAACTACGCAGAATAAGGGGAGAATTAAGATAAGCATCAACGTCGGATTGTGCTCCCTCAATAGATGAATTATTGGCCTCAAATTGCTATGACAAAAATCAAAACAAAATCCTAATTAATAACACAAAAATATTAAATTGTAAATAAACTATCATAAAGACAAGTAAAAATAACAACCTCAAACATTTTCAACAATGAAAACTGAGTCGATGAAGAAGATGAAGCACAATGGGTAGATGAAGCAAAAGACGAAGTAGAATCGGATGTGGAAGACGTGCTGTAAAATGCATAAAGCTCAACAAAAGCATCATATACACTTTGCACCTTTTCCTCCACCTCACTAGGAACATAGAGTAAGTTGTACAAGTTCTTCACAAACCGAAGTTTGTAACGAGGATCAAGAACAACAACAATAGAGAGAATAATAGAGTGATCCGACCAATACTTCTCACACTTTCCCATCATGTCCTTACACATAGTATGAATACTGTAAACGGAATGGTGATGAGCTACAACCAACAATTTCTCAATCCCAACAATGTTAGCAAAATATAAATTTGCAGTGGGATAGTCAGAACCAGAAAACAGATTGGTTACCTCATTAAAAGGTTCAAGAAATTTGCAATCAAACTCAATAATTTTCCACTGAGATGGAGTAAGACCATACTCAAAGTCAATCTCCCTACTTGCAAACAAATCTAAAGCATGCCTAGCCGTCAATGCACGCTTCATCAAATTATAGGTAAAATTCCAACTTGTATACATATCATACTTTAGCTTACCAACAAAATCAGACCTTGCATCATTCACACATTGTTCAAATTTACATTTCCTAAGATCAGAACCTTCAATGTAATTTACAGCTTCACGCAACTTAAGAACACTCACATCAACAGTTTCATGCCACATTGAACAATAAGATTCAATATATTTGTACAACAAAGAATATGAAAGAATCTACAAATACATGGCAAAAGACAAGATGAATACAAATCAGATTTTAAACGAGCAACCATAACATCCATAGCACCAGCATTATCCATAGTCATAAACAACATTATACCCTCCATAGCCCATTCTTTTATCAAACCCAAAACAAATGCATTAATCTATGGTGTGGGGGGGGGGAATACCTAAAGTTCAAAATGTGAGACTTCAACACCCAATCATTATCAATATAATGTGCAGTAAGAGTCAAGTATCCACAATTAGTAATGGCAAACCAACAATCACAAGTAAAACAAATACAACTACTAATTCCATCAAGTTTACCAAGCAATTTCAACTAAAGTTTCTCATGCTCCAAAGTACATGTTGAACCATAGTTTTGATGATGACAAAGGAACAAACATGCAAACTAAGTATTGGACTAACAAGTTGTTTAAGTAAATGAATTTCAAGGTATCAATGAAATGAACAAAGAGAATACTAAGTCAAGGAAGAAATCAAGTTGGGATTTTTGAAGACTAAGTGAAGATGTTTCAAGATTTGGTACTGGAGCAGCATTGGAGCAAGAAGACCAAAGCGAGGCTTTTTGTTTCTAGTTCCAATGTAAAGGAACGAGTAAGAATGGTAAGGAACTGTGGCAATTTAGAATGAGAATGTGCGTTTGTTCCTTTGTAAGGAACAGACGAACTGGCGCTGTAATAATAAGTTAAAGGAACTAACTATTAAAAGGAACTAGACTTAGGATGAAGCAGTACAACGGTTAAATATGTCGTTTGAGTATTTTATGCCTAGATTCTAGATAACCGTTTTATTTAAGGTAAAATATGATTTTAAGAAAAATCTTTTTAAGGAAAATATTTTATTTTTATAAAGATAATAAATATCCTTTTCGGTTATTATGGAAAATATTTTAGAGATAATATTTTTGGTAAAAGGATTTTATTTTGGTTTTATTAATTAAAATATTTTTAATTAAATCAGATTTTTGAATTACTGCTTTAAGTGGTTGCTAATATTAAGGGAGTTGTAACATGTTTATCTCCTACGTTTAACAGTGATCATGGAGATCATGGGTTTAAAGAGGAACGTGTTCCTTCGAGTAAGGAACATCATGGGATAATGGTTTTACCACTAACACATGTTTTAATTCCACGTTCTAAGTTATTACCACTATAAATACTAGTGTCTAATTAAGTTCCAATTTGTGTCTGACCAAGTGAATTAGTGAGTTTAACTAAGTAAGTGTCAGTGCCTTCATTCTCTCATAAAAGCCATTTGTTCTTTGCCTTCTTACTCTAATTCCACTAAGTTTATTTGATCTATTGTATTTTGGTTTTTGGGGTAAAGGGACTTTGAGTGAAGTTCTATAAGAGAGAAAGCTTTGAGTGAAGCGAGTTAAAGTGAGAAAACTTCAAGTGAAGTTGAGAGGAACAGTTATTAAGGGAACAATTGTTCAGGAACTTGAGTTTAGGAACTCAAGGTGTGGCCCGTGAGTAGAATTAGGTTGTAACAAAGTTGTTTAGCCTAATTAGTGAAAGTGTTGAGTTTAAAATCCCTAGTGGTCGAGGTTGTTTCTTCTTGTTGGGCCCAAGAAGTTTTTCCTCGTAAAAATCTCTTGTGTTCCTTTAGCTTGTTTCTTTGTTTAAGTTTAGAATTCCGCAAAAAGTTACGTTTATTTCTACACATACAATTCACCCCCTCTTGTATTGTTCCTAGTGAAATAACTGTACAATACCTAAGTATTGTATTCCTAGATATGTGTCTTACTTTAGGATTAAGATGTGAATGCAATTTTCTCAAATTTTCATGTTCAACAGTATGTAAAAGGTATGCATGACACAACACAACTTCAACAAATAATTGACAATAGACACTCTGATCAAAAGTAGAACCATATTCAGGATTTTCAGCAAGAAAAGACTTGTATGCAACACAATACTTATTGTGACTAGTATCATTAGAGGTACCAAAACTAGGGTTTGTGTAACACCCCGAAATTTCGCTCCTAAATTTTCGTGTTATTTTACCCTTCATTATTATTTTCCGTTAAAATTAGAATATTTTACTTCATAAAAATATTATGTCTTATGTTATTTGTTTTTCAACTTTTAAGATGTTATATTTATATTATTTATTTGATGAGAAATTATAGATTTTCTAGTATTTAGAAATACGCGTTTGGGCTAGTATATTTATTTATTCGATTTGAACTAGTCTGGACCGTGCGCACGACTTTTTAATGTGAAGTTTCAAGCTCCTAAAAGATGTCCTCAAAATCAGAATATTGGAAGCATGGGAGAGGCTTTTGAGCATCCTTGTAACCCCTTGTAACCTCCTTTTTAATTCACCCATTTTATTACCCCATAATTACCCCATCAATTTCAACTTGTAACCCCCCTTTTTATTTCTTCTTTTGCTGCTGATTTCTGGTCAGAAAATTCAGACCATCTCCCCATATTGTTCGGCCATTTCAAGAGGGGAAGAGAAAATAAAAAGAAGACTAAAGTTCATCCCGGATTTCCCTGTCACACCTTAACGAAAATGACGATATCTGGAGATCTAACCGTTGGATAGTCTTCAAATTTGAATATCATGTTGAGAACATCTTGTTCGTCACTTTGACCGAAGCGATTTAGCATCCGAGTTTCAAATCATCGGGAAACATGGTCGGAACAGAACAATACATAATGGAAATGCAAGCAATTGGAGGTCTTCAAAGGTAACTAGCGGTTCTCCTGGATCGATTAGTATTCGTATAGGGATTATGCTAGTTTTAATAGTTAGGTTGGGTTGATTGATCAAGGTTGTTTTATTTATAGTCTCCATGTTCTTGTTTGAGTTACGTTCATGATTAGTTTAGTTAATTTTGTTATCTTTGTAATAATATATATATATATATATATATATATATATATATATATATATATGGTTGCTATTATATGTTTTGGTATGAAATCTTTGAATTTAAAGTGTGGTGATGAAGTATGGGTGAAGTATGGATGTGTATGGCCTAAAACTGGTTTAGGGAGCATTGTTGTTGTTGCTCGTGGATGGCTGGCAGAACAGTGGGTTGATATTGTTTTGTTGTTGTTGGGCGTGATATCGTTAGTGTGGCTTCCTGCTAGGCTATTTGTCTCCTCTTCATTTTTGCTCCCTTATGTTGACTTCATTGTTTCTACCATTTCATTCCTTGCGTGTTGTGCATGGTGTGATTTTCTCTTCATTTTTGTTGTGAGCTTTACATTTCAAATTAAGTTATATATAGTTTCATGAGTTATCAACTGATTGTTTGTAGAAGTTCCGTGACTTGTTGACTTATGAATTATACATGCTACTGCAACTTGTTAGGATTTGTTATAGTTGTTACTTTAGTTTATTTAATTATTTACTTATGTTTAATTTGGTTTGTTTGTGGCATTGTATGCTAATGTTATTATGAGTAGTTGATGCCTTGTTGTTTTATTTTTATGATGAGTTAAAATTATATTTTGGAGTAGTTGTTGTTGTTGTTATTATTATTATTGTTATTATTATTATTATTATTATTATTATTATTATTATTATTATTATTATTATTATTATTATTATTATTATTATTATTATTATTATTATTATTATTATTATTATTATTATTATTATTATTATTATCATTATTATTATTATTATTATCATTATTATTATTATTATTATTATTATTATTTTGAGAAGAATGCTATTTTGAATTGAAATTCTTGGGTTGCGATCCTAGATTTCTGCTGATTTGGTGTAAGGCCTTAAGGGCATCCGTATTATTTGATAATTGAGTATTTTATTATTATTATTGTTTGAAAGCAAGATTATCCGGAGGGACGTAATCCCGAGGTGAAGAACATGCAAACCATAGGACGTAATCCTAGGTATACCTTGGTTTTGTTGTCGTCCGAGAGGTCGGTGAGGACGTAATCCTACACCGCATCGGGAGTATGGCCATTCTTAGACACAGACAGTAGGGAACGTAACCCATATGCTGTCTGGAGGTTGGCTGACATTACCATAGGAAGTGGGTTGTCCACTAGCGTTCAGCTCTCTCTCTCAAACTAATTGTATTATTTTTATTACTTTAAACTTTGATTGTAACACTCCGTCCATTCATAGGCAATGAATAAACAAAATAGAAAGATTTATTAAGTAGTAGACGATAGCGGAAATATCGTCAAGACGGACAGTGTCACTCTAAAGTTCAAATAAAATCTAAAACAACAACAAAATAAATCCCAAAGAACATTAATCCAAAAGTATTTATAACGAGATAAAATGATCCCAAAATCCCACAAATAAAGCAAGGAAACGAAATAAGTAATCCTCCTAATTAAGCTCGTCGGTATCTCTCAAACCCCATGACAAAACCATACTGCAACATATTAACCTGCAAAATATATCAATAAACATCCACAATCAAGTGGGAGTAACTCAACAGCCTCCCAGCTCAATTAGGATCCACGTAGAAGTTATCAAGCATTAATAAATAAGTCCCAATCAACATAAAATATCAAACTGAACCAAATGACAGCCAAACAACAACTAACAGCTTAACATGGTTAAATAAAGTAAATCAACAATACTGAACTTAGGATAAGCATACAAGATCTATACCATAAGCCTCCAAAATAATAAAACAAAATAATATAATAGCTTTTGAGAAAGAGCAGAACGCCAGTGGATCGCAACCCACTTCCTAAGGTTTGTCAGATTGAAATCTCCCGATGACCTATGGGCTTATGTTCCCTACCGCCCGTGTCTAAGAATGGCCAAACTCCCGATGCAAGATAGTACCCGACTCAAGATTTCCCAACCTCTCGGACGACAACAATTAACCCAGGTAAGACCCCTAAATCGCAACCTAGGTGGTTGACATGTTCTTCACCGGGGACTACGTCTATCCCACCGGATATCTTAATCTCAATAAAAAAAATAGTACTACAAATAAATACTATAGTTTATTCATCCATTAATCCTCAAGTATAAATAATAAGGATGCCCTTAAGGCCTTACACCCAAAATCAGCAGAAACATAGGGTCGCAACCCAGAAGTCTCATTTCAACAATATTTATTCTTCCCAAAGTAATAGTAATATAATACTAATAAAATCATTTCACCAATCTAAAAAAAAAGAGTAAACCTTCATTAAAACATAATTATACACCAAAAACACAATATAATCAAATACTCCAACTACTATACTCTCGTTGTCTGAGTTTGAGTACAAGGTTAATTACAACGTTAGTTATAATACCCCCGGTACATAACTTTTGGCGAAACGGTACTAAAAACAGTATTATTCTCCCTCGAGTACTGAAACGTGGACAACTTAGATATTGATTTATAAAACTACGACATTATTATACTCCCAACTTGATACCAACAAACAAAACCATCTTAAAATAATTAAATCACCCTTGTTATAAATATATATATGAAAACATGGTCATAATAGAAACTTACCCGAAGCGCTAAATACAAATGACATAGAAACTAAAACATAGTTTAGCTAAAAAAATGATCACGCGAATTCACAAAAAAAAATAAAGTCAGAATAAAGCATAGACATCTAACTTCTTGAATGTACAGTAAGAAACATCACAAAGTCAACCATATAATTTGCTTAATACTTCACAGCACTTAACAGGTAAATAATAGTAAAACTTAACTAGAGAAAAAAAAAACAAATAATAGCAAAACTTGCATTGATTCATGGCACTTCCTCTTCACCTCCAAGTACAACATGCAAGAAGACAAGAAAAAAAAAAGAAGAAACAAAACATGCTTCAGTAACTCTACCACTTTACCATGTAATACACACAAGGCTAGAGATTCGAGAATACCACAAGATTTCCAACACCAGCAACCTAAAGAAAGAAAAAAAATAACCACCAGCACCAGGTTTGGCAAGAACAACCCATTGCTCTAATAGAACTACAAACTCAACTAAGCATCATCATAAGTATACATCGTCACTCTTCATTCTTCAATAAAAAAAAACAAAGAGATTACATCAAGCCATATGATAATAATATAATGATTCCAGTCTCATAAAACAAGTATAACAAATTGCACGCCATACATGAACCCAAGAAACATGAACAAACTGTACTCCAAAATAACATCCATAACTTATAATTCACGGTTATATATAATCATATTTATCAAACTACAAAACCCAAAATAATCACATGATCATATAATTCACCAAAAAAAAAAAACATGACAACAACATATAACATCCCACCCAAATTCCTAAAATCAACTCTAACCCAACAACTTAGTATTAAAACTAGATAAATCCTAAACGGATTCTAATCGTACTAGGATCGCCGTTAGTTACCTGGGCCAACTGGAGGAGTGAAGCAAAGTCGTCTAGTTCCCGTCACCATGCGCCGGTTCGTCCTCCACGTGATCACTTCCTAGCCACGAACAAACACTTAGTAACTAGAGGCTCTTAGTAACAAAAGATGGGATTTTTAGTGTGGAAGAGTAGAGCAAAAAGAGGTGATTTTTGGTGAGATGAAGAATGAGAAACTTCAGCTTTGTTTACTTCCAATTTCACGACAGCAAGCAAGGAAACAATACAACAGTTTTTTTTCTGTCCAAAAGACTCCAAAGAAGGCTAAAAATAAGGTGCAAGTGTGGGAGTTATAAGTTGTATTGATGGCTATGATTATGTTAATAATGGGGTATTAAAATGGGTGTTACAAAGTCTAAAATTCAGAAATTCTTCCCTCAAAAATCTGAACAGTTTCGGCCCTCATAAAAAAAAAGGGTCCATGTGTCCGAGCTTCAAATTGTCCGAAATGCGTACAAAGTTGATAAAATATAAAACGTATCCTAACGATTATTTTAACTACCTTAAAAAAATATTTTTTTTAAATAAATATAATAATAACATATACTAAATAAATATAGTTTTAAACAAGTTGACAAAATATAACTTATACGATATAATTATTTTTAGAATAAAATACTAGACTTTTAGTGAATAAATATCAACTAAGGGACAAATAAGCGCGAAAAAATTAGGAGGGAAAACCATGGTGTTACAATCACCCCCCCTTAAGAAAGTTTCGTCCTCGAAACTTAAAACATCAAGCAATACCTGGAAGAAATAACTCGGGATACTTGAGTCTCATTGACTCCTCGGTCTCCCAGGTGGCTTCTTCAAATTTCTGACTCCTCCAAAGCACCTTCACTAAGGGAATGACCTTTCTCCTCAACGTTCGGTTCTGACGGTCAAGAATACGAACTGGTCGTTCCTCAAAGGTCAAGTTCGATTCCACAGCTACCGACTCAACTGGAATGACATGAGAAGGATCGCTACGATACCTTCGCAATTACGACACATGGAATACGTCATGAACCCTTGACAAATCCGGCGGCAAAGCCAACCCATAAGCCACTTCCCCTATTCTCTCAAGAATCTTATAGGGACCTACATACTTCGGACTTAGCTTGCCTTTCTGACCAAAACGCATCACCCCCTTCATTGGAGATACCTTTAGCAAGACCTTATCACCCACTTCATAGGAAATAGGCCTGACGAAGATCAGCATATGATTTCTGCCTATCTTGGGCAGCCTTCATCTTAGCCTGAATGACCTTCACTTGCTCCACAGTATCTCGAATCAGCTCTGGCCCCAAAACCAAGGAATCACTAATGTCGCTCCAACAGGTAGGACTACGACACTTCCTCCCATACAAAGCCTCATATGGAGCCATCTGAATGCTAGCCTCATAGCTATTATTATAAGAGAACTCCACTAAACTCAATGACTTGACCCAAGATTGTTGAAATTCCAGGACACAAGCACGAAGCATATCCTCCAAAGTCTGAATAATTCTCTCAGTCTGGCCATCTGTAGCAGCATGAAATACAATACTCAACTTTAACTTTGTACCAAAAGCTTCTTGCAGAGCAGCCCAAAAATGGGATAAGAACCTCGGATCACGGTCAGAAACGATATCCTTAGGAACCCCATGCAGACGGATAATCTCACTAGCATAGGCCTCTGCCAACTCCTCCATAGACCAAGTATTCTTCATAGCAATGAAATGAGCCACCTTGGTCAAACGATCTACGATCACCCATACTGCATTCTTACCACCAGCAGCTCTCGGAAGACCCATTACAAAGTCCATCGAGATAGAATCAAATTTCCATGCAGGAATAGGCAATGGTTGTAGCAAACCACCAGGCCTTTGATGCTCAATCTTTACTTTCTGACAAACCAGGCACTTAGCCACAAATTCAGTAATCTCTTTTTTCATACAAGGCCACCAGAAATTAACCTTGAGATCCTTGTAAAGCTTATCACCCCCAGGATGAACAGAATAGGGAGTGTTATGAGCCTCCTCAAGAATCTTCCTCTTAAGATCCCCAACATTAGGCACGCACCAGCGTCCCATGAATCTCTAACTACCATCAGCACAAATCTCAAAATTCTCAGCTCGACCTTGCCCTTTTGCTTCACGAATTTTCTCGAGCTTCGGATCATCTCTTTGTTTGCTTCTCAATTCCTGGAACAACTATGGCTCGACACTCATAGAGCCCAATAATGCCTTAACGGAACCTTGAGGCACCACCTCAATATCAAGCTTTCGGAACTCATCACATAAATCCTTAGGCAAAATCATGGTGTTAAGAGAGTGTTTTGTCTTTCTACTCAGAGCATCTGCAACCTTATTAGCCTTGCCCTCTTGGTACTCCAATGTCAACTCATAATCTTTAATAAGCTCCAACCATCTACGCTACCTCAGGTTCAGATCACGCTGAGTGAAGATGTACTTCAAACTCTTATGGTCGGTATACACCTTACATGGAGCACCATACAAGTAGTGTCGCCAGATCTTGAGTGCAAATACCACCGCTGCTAACTCGAGATCATGAGTCGGGTAGTTCCTTTCGTGAACCCTCAATTGCCTCGAAGCATAAGCAACTACCTTACCTTGCTGCATCAAAACACAACCCAGACCATTTTTTGACGCATCACTATATACCTCATACTCTACCCCTTCAGACGGTAAAGTAAGAACTGGAGCAGATGTGAGACTTTTCTTCAAAGCTTGGAAAACCTTTTCGCAATCCTCGGACCACAAGAACTTGCATCCTTCCTCATCAACTTGGTCAAAGGTTGAGCAACTTTGGAGAAATCTTTAACAAAACATCGATAGTAACCAGCAAGGCCTAGAAAACTCTGAACCTTAGACACATTCTTCGGACTCTCCCATTCAACCACAACCTTGATCTTGGAAGGATCAACTTTTACCCCTTCTTTACTAATCACATGGCCAAGAAATGCGACCTCTTTCAACCAGAACTCACATTTGGACAACTTGGCAAACCATTTTTGCTTCCTCAGGACATCCAAAATCAACCTCATATGCTTTTCATGCTCACCCTCATCCTTAGAATACACCAAGATGTCGTCAATAAAGACAACAACACAAGAATCCAAATATTCATGGAATGAACGGTTCATTTGATCCATAAACACCGCAGGAGCATTTGTGAGACCAAAATGCATCACTTCAAACTCATAGTGCCCATACCTCGTTCGGAATGCAGTCTTAGGGATATCTTCCTTCTTCACAGGAATCTGATGATAACCATACCTCAAATTAATTTTGGAGAAGACCCCAGCACCCTTCAACTGATCGAACAAATCTTCAATTCGAGGCAACGGGTACTTGTTCTTGATCGTTACCTTATTCAATTCACGGTAATCGATACACAAGCGCATACTCCCATCCTTTTTCTTGACAAACAGAACAGGAGCACCCCAAGGTGAGACACTAGGCCTTATAAAACCCTTATCAATCAACTCTTGCAATTGAGTTTTCAATTCTTGCAATTCAGAAGGCGCCATTCTATAAGGAGCCTTAGAAATAGGTGCGGTACCAGGAACAAGATTTATACCAAACTCAACATCCCTTTCTGGGGGAATACCTGGTAGCTCGTCAGGAAAGACATCCGGATACTCACGGACTACAGGAATACCCTCAAGTTGCTCTTCAAGAGTTAGATCCTTCACCATACACAAAAATACCTCATCTCCCTTCTGCCGCATTCTTCTCATCTTCAAAGCAGATACTATTTTCACTCCCCTCTTCACTACGATTCCCGAATAGGAAATTCGATTACCTTTCGGACCACGGAGTGAAATCTTTCGATCACGGCAATGGATGCTAGCATGATACTTGAACAACCAATCTACACCCAGAATCACATCGAACTCGAATAAATCAAACTCCTTAAGGTCAGGTGGAAGATCGGTTCCCAAAATAACCATAGGGATATCCTTGTATTCAGCGTAACAAGGGTAACTCTCTCCAGATGCAAGAGATATGAGACACCTCACGGGGGAACTAGAGGTCAAATTAGCTTTTTTTACAAAAGCACTAGATACAACAGAAATAGAGGCACCAGTATCAAATAAAACATAAGCACGCACATTATTAATTAGGAAAGTACCAGTAATCACATCGGGATGAACATCTGCCTCTGCCTGAGTCATCACATATATTCTGTTCTTGGGAGGAACAGAAGAACCGGTTGGCTGAGTAGGACCTGCAGAAGATGATGTAGCACTCGGGTTCTTAGGGCACTGAAATGACTTGTGCCCAAGTTCCCTACAATAGTAGCAAGTGATCGTAGTACCATCACAGTTCTTGCCCGGATGAATCGCCTTCTCACAACGACGACACTTAGTCGCATCATAACTCTGCCGATAACCAAAACCCTGCTGGTAGCCCCCACGGCTACTGGACTCATACCTCGGTCTTTTAGCCGGACTCTGGCCGAAGGACACATCATGCTTCTTCACAGCAACAACCTTAGCAGCCTCTTCTTCCTTGATGGAAGCATGTATACTTAAGGCGATCTCATATCCCCCCTGAAATATAGAGGCTCCCGAACTCAGCACATGGGTCCTAACCTTCGGATCCATTCTCTTTATGTACCTCTTCACCCTCTCAGCCTCTGTAGGTACAACAGTAGTAGCAAAACGGGACAACTCAGTAAACTTGTCCGTGTACTCCTGAATGCTCAAAGTCACCTGAGATAATGAGAGGAATTCCTCCTGTTTCTGCCAACGGAGCTCATCTGGGTAGAACCTCCCCTTCAATTTAGCAACGAACTGAGCCCAACCGAAATCTGGTGTAGCCATGCAACTTGCACGCATCGTGCTCCACCAGTTGTCTGCCTCCATTTTTCAGATAATAGGTACCTATGGGGACCATTTCTACAGCAGGACATCCAGTGGCTGCAAACAATTTTTCCATCTCTCGGAGCCAACTCTCTAAGATAACAGGATCAGCAGCACCCTCATAGGTCGGCGGCCTATGACGATCAAACTCCGACAAAACCGATCGCCCCACCAGCAGGAGCATTACCACGGTTGGCCAAAGAGATGATGGCATTTTCTAATGCCTGACGTCTCCGGCGAGTCGCTTCCTTTCGTGCATCAAGTGTACGACTGGGAGGCATACTACAAAAAGGAATACATATTAGTTAATAAATCATACGGAAGAAACATATAACACATCATTTAAAAAAATAATTACCGGGGCTTTTTTCCTACCCAAGTAACTCTCGCTAAGAATCTTTTCTTGAAACCTAAGACACTAGTAATCCTAGTTACAAGACTACATACTTCATATGAAACATGTAGCAACTCAGAGAGAGTTTTTGGAACGTTTGCTCTGATACCAACTGTAACACTCCGTCCATTCATAGGCAATGAATAAACAAAATAGAAAGATTCATTAAGTAGTAGACGATAGCAGAAATATCGTCAAGACGGACAGTGTCACTCTGAAGTTCAAATGAAATCTAAAACAACAACAAAATAAACCCAAAGAACATTAATCCAAAAGTATCTATAACGAGATAACATGATCCCAAAATCCCACAAATAAAGCAAAGAAACGAAATAAGTGATCCTCCTAATTAAGCTCATCGGTATCTCTCAAACCCCATGACAAAACCATACTGCAACATATTAACCTGCAAAATATATCAACAAACATCCACAATCAGTGGGGAGTAACTAACAGCTCTCCCATCTCAATTAGGATCCACGTAGAAGTTATCAAGCATTAATAAATAAGTCCCAATCAACATAAAATATCAAACTGAACCAAATGACAGCCAAACAACAACTAACAGTTTAACATGGTTAAATAAAGTAAATCAACAATACTGAACTTAGGATAAGCATACAAGATCTATACCATAAGCCTCCAAAATAATTAAACAAAATAATATAATAGCTTTTGAGAAAGAGCAGAACGCAAGTGGATCGCAACCCACTTCCTCAGGTTTGTCAGATCGAAATCTCCAGACAGCCTATGGACTTACGTTCCCTACTGCATGTGTCTAAGAATGGCCAAACTCCCGATGCACGATAGTACCCAGCTCAGTACTTCCCAACCTCTCGGACGACAACAATTAACCCAGGTAAGACCCCTAAATCGCAACCTAGATGGTTGGCATGTTCTTCACCGGGGACTACGTCTATCCCACCGGATATCTTAATCTCAATAAAAAAAATAGTACTACAAATAAATACTATAGTTTATTCATCCATTAATCCTCAAGTATAAATAATAAGGATGCCCTTAAGGCCTTACACCCAAAATCAGCAGAAACATAGGGTCGCAACCCAGAAGTCTCATTTCAACAATATTTATTCTTCCCAAAGTAATAGTAATATAATACTAATAAAATCATTTCACCAATCTAAAAAAAAGAGTAAACCTTCATTAAAACATAATTATACACCAAAAACACAATATAATCAAATACTCCAACTACTACACTCTCGTTGTCTGAGTTTGGGTACAAGGTTAATTACAACGTTAGTTATAATACCCCCGGTACATAACTCTTGGCGAAACGGTACTGAAGACATTATTATTCTCCATCGAGTACTGAAACGTCGACAACTTAGATATTGATTTATAAAACTACGATATTATTATACTCCCAACTTGATACCAACAAACCAAACCATCTTAAAATAATTAAATCACCCTTGTTATAAATATATATGTGAAAACATGGTCATAATAGAAACTTACCCGAAGCGCTAAATACAAATGACATAGAAACTAAAACATAGTTTAGCTAAAAAAATGATCATGCGAATTCACAAAAAAAATAAAGTCAGAACAAAGCATAGACATCTAACTTCTTGAATGTACAGTAAGGAACATCACAAAGTGAACCATATAATTTGCTTAATACTTCACAGCACTTAACAGGTAAATAGTAGTAAAACTTAACTAGAGAAAAAAAAAAACAAATAACAGCAAAACTTGCATTGATTCATGGCACTTCCTCTTCACCTCCATGTACAACATGCAAGAAGACAAGAAAAAAAAAATGAAGAAACAAAACATGCTTCAGTAACTCTACCACTTTACCATGTAATACACACAAGGCTAGAGATTCGAGAATACCACAAGATTTCCAACACCATCAACCTAAAGAAAGAAAAAAAATAACCACCAGCACCAGGTTTGGCAAGAACAACCCATTGCTCTAACAGAACTACAAACTTAACTAAGCATCATCATAAGTATACATCGTCACTCTTCATTCTTCAATAAAAAAAACAAAGAGATTACATCAAGCCATATGATAATAATATAATTATTGATAGAGAATATATGTAAATATTTCTCTTCATAGGTTTAGGATATTTATTATGTAAATATTTCCTACTATTGTCAGGTTTCCTAACACAGTTGGGACTGACCCTTTGTAACCCTATATATTATGATCAATAGCAATCTCTCCACTCAAGGAGATTTTCACAATCCAACATGGTATCACAACCTACGTTTAGACTTTAACCTATTTTTTTCTGCTTGTGCGCTGTTCTTCCAGCTATCTCCTCTGGTATTTCGGTGCCTTGGACCATTAATTCATCCTTGGGATCTGTTCTTCCTCTTCATTAAGTCAGATTCATTAATTCTCCTACTAGTCTTCCGTTGCTACTATTTTTTATTCCTTCTTCAAAGTCATCTCCTTGCATTATATTGAGTGTGATTATCATGGGTCATAACCCCAAGCCCAGTGATGCTCCTACGCAGTCATCCAACCCTACGCCCACTTTTCACCCTGCCTTAGGTGTCACCAACATCAAAAATCACATTCCCCTCCTCTTGGATATGGAACACGTTCAATACTCCAACTGGGTTGAACTTTTTGAAAATCATGCCCTTGTTTATAATGTGCTTGATCATATAAACACATCAATACCTCGTCCCACTGATATTGATGAATCCATGTGGAAACGCCTTGACGGAGTTGTGAAACAATGTATATATGGCACAATTTCAACATACCTTCTTCAAACCATTCTCATGAAGGGCTCTACTGCTTTAGAAACATGGATTCGCCTTCAAGATATTTTCCAGGATAACAAGAACTTGAGGGCTATTTATCTCGAAAATATTTTCACTTCTGTAAGTATTGAACAATTTCCTAATGCTACTGCATATTATCAAAGGTTAAAGAGTTTAGGTGATCAGTTGGCTAATGTTGGGCATCCGGTGTCCGACCAACAAATGGTGCTTCGTCTTGTCTGCGGGCTACATAATTCTGATTTCGACACAGTGGCCACTATTATACAGCAATTCGAGCCTCTCCCCACTTTTGCCAAGGCTCGGTCTATGCTCTTGCTTGATGAGACTCGCCGCTCCAACGCCAACAATACCTCTCAAACCTCATTTGTCGCTCAATCTCCTCCATCTGCCCAGGCTCCACCGTCTCATTCTCAACATGCTGCCTCCAACAACTCCGGCGGCCGTGGTGGCGGTGGTGGTGGCAACCGTGGCCGTGGCGGCAAGGGCCGCGGTCGTGGCTCTGGCAAACCGCACAACGCTGGTCAGTCTCACCAAGGTAATTACCAAGGTAATAACTCTTCTGGGCAAAATAAGCTAACTGGCCAATATCCCTTCGTTTGGGCCCCTACCTCTTCTTGGCCCAACACGCCAACATGGGCTCCTACCCCCTGGCAGACCCCCCCTTGCCCCTATCCTACTGGGCAGCAGCTGCAGCGCCCTCCTGGCAGCGTCTTGGGCCCTAGCCCACGTGTGCAGCAAGCCTACGCTGCTGGGCCTAGTGCGTCATATGGCCAGCCTGTTGCTCCTTATGGTCAGCCTATGGCCCTCACTGACTTGGGTAATGCTCTCTCTACTGTCACTCTCTCCAATCCGGCTGACACTTGGTACATGGACTCCGGGGCTTCTTCTCATCTCACTCACAACTCAGGTACTCTCTCTCCCCTTTTTGATTTGAGCACTAATGAGTATATCTTAGTTGGTAATGGTGGTCGTATTCCAATCACATATTATGGTCATACTAAAACTCCTCCTCCCCATCCTCCCTTTAACCTATCCAATGTGCTCTATGCTCCTAAAATTATTAAGAACTTGATATCTGTGCGCAAATTTACTACTGATAATCAGGTTTCAATAGATTTTTATCCTTATGATTTTTTTGTGAAGGACCTTCGAACGGGGACAATTCTTACTAGATGCAATAGCACTGGGGATCTCTATCCTCTTTCCACCAGCAACACCACCACCAACACTCTTACATCTCTTGCTGCCATCACTCCTTCCACATGGCACAGCCGTCTTGGTCATCCGGGCTCTCCAGTTTACAGCTTTCTTAGGACTCATAATTTTATTTCTTGTAATAAGGAGCATGACTCCACTTTTTGTACTGCTTGTCAATTAGGAAAACATGTTAAGCTCCCTTTTTATTCTTCTACATCCAATACAATAGCTGCTTTTGATATTATTCATGCTGACTTATGGACCTCTCCGGTCCGCAGTGATAAGGGCCACAAATATTATCTTGTGTTATTGGATGATTTTACACATTTTGTATGGACAGATCCTCTTGTCTACAAATCTCAAGCTTTTCAGACTTTCCTTAATTTTCAAGCTTACATTAAAACTCAATTTGGTTGTCTTATTAAAGCTTTTCAAAGCAATCATGGGCATGAGTTTGATAATGACCCATTTAAGCTTTTTTGTGTTACAAATGGCATTGTGTTTCGTTTCTCTTGTCCTCACACATCATCCCAAAATGGTAAAGCGGAACGTATGCTTCGCACTCTCAATAATATGGTTCGCACCACCCTTTTTCATGCTTCCCTTCCTCCATCTTATTGGGTTTATGCATTAGAAGCCTCCACCTACCTTCTCAACATATTGCCAACTAAAACTTTGGGAAATCGCACTCCAACTCACGCCCTCTATCTTTGCCCTCCGTCCTATAATCATCTTCGTGTTTTTGGGTGCCTTTGCTTTCCCAATCTCTCTTCCACTTCTCCTCACAAACTTGCCCCTCGCTCTTCCCCATGCATGTTTCTTGGGTATCCCGCCAATCATCGTGGGTATCGTTGTCTAGAGCTCTCCTCAAATAAAATCATTTTCTCTAGACATGTAGTCTTTGATGAGTCCACATTCCCCTTTAGTAATCTGGCCCAATTTCAAAAATCTGATTATGAATTTTTAGAAGCTGAGGAGCCCTCTCCCTACCTAACCCACTATTTCCAGCAGCAAACCCAACCGCCTGCTGGCCGAGTCACTCCCTCTCCTCAGACCGCTCCAGCTTACCTAGCGCGCGTCCCAGCTCCACATCAGCCCACTACAGATTCCCCTCCCTCGCCATCGCGCGGCCCAGCTCCTCATCAACCCACTACCGATTCCCCTCCCTCGCCAGGCCCTACTACCCATTCACCTAACACGCCCAGCTTGCACTCCTCTCACCTGGACCGCATAGCCTCTCCTACAGGCCCACCTTCGCCTGTCCAGCCCTGTACCCCCCCTCTTATGCGTGGCTTGCCCCATATACCACCCACTACTCCACCTCCCTCCTCTCCTCGGATGCAAACTCGATCTCGCCACGGAATTGTGAAGCCTAATCCTAAATATGCCTTCACATCTGCTGCCACCCCCACCAAATCTCCTCTTCCCAAGTCCTATAACCAAGCCTTGGCCGACCAAAATTGGAATGCCGCTATGACTGACGAATTTGGTGCTCTTATTAAAACTGGGACATGGGAGTTGGTTCCAAAACCACCCGGCGTCAATATTGTTAATTGCATTTCGTTGTTCGGCATAAACTAACCTCTACAGGTGCCCTTGAAAGACATAAGGCTTGGTTGGTGGCCAATGGAAAATATCAGGAGGTGGGTATTGACTGTGATGAGACTTTCAGTCCTGTGGTGCGTCCCGCGACTATCTGGACTGTTCTGAGTTTGGCTCTTGCTCATTAATGGATTATTCATCAACTTGATGTCAAAAATGCTTTTCTTCATGGTGACCTTCATGAGACTGTTTATATGCGCTGGCCTCCTGGCTTTATTGATCGCCGATTTCCTAATCATGTTTGTTTATTTAAAAAGTCTTTCTATGGTCTCAAACAAGCTCCAAGAGCTTGGTATCAGCGTTTTGCCAAATTTTTGTTGCTGATTGGTTTTGTAGCTGCTCAGAGTGACCCTTCTCTATTTGTGTATCGATCGGGTACTGATATGTTCTATCTTCTTCTGTATGTTGATGATATTGTTCTGGTCACTTCTTCTGATGAGCTCCGTCAACGCTTGATCTCTCAGCTGCAGTCTGAATTTCCTATGACTGATTTGGGTCCTCTTAATTATTTCCTGGGTATTGTGGTTTCTCGCACCTCGTCGAGTATGATTCTCTCACAACGTAAATATGCGCTGGAAATTCTTGAACGTGCTGGTATGGGAACTTGTAAGTCTGCAGCTACTCCTGTTGACACTAAGGCCAAACTTGATGCTGACTGTGGTCCACCTGTGTCGGACCCTACTCTCTACCGCAGCTTAGCAAGTGCTCTTCAGTACATCACTTTCACTTGCCCTGATATTTCCTATGCGGTACAGCAGGTTTGTCTGTTTATGCATGACCCCCGGGAGCCTCACTTTCAGGCTTTGAAGCGTATTTTGCGCTATGTACAGGGCACTATTGATCATGGGTTACATTTATATCCTTCTGCTCCTACTCGGCTTATTACTTACATTGATGCAGATTGGGGCGGGTGTCCTGACACCCGACGTTCGACTTCTGGTTATTGTTGTTTTCTGGGACAATCTTGTCTCTTGGTCGTCGAAGCGTCAACCTACTATTTCTCGTTCGACTGCCGAAGCAGAATACCGAGGCGTTGCTAATGTTGTTGCTGAACCATGTTGGCTCCGAAATCTTTTATTTGAGCTTCATTGCCCTCTTCGGCAAGCTCCTGTTGTGTATTGTGATAATGTCAGCGCTATTTATCTATCTGGCAACCCGGTTCAGCACCAACGCACCAAACATGTTAAGATGGACATTCATTTTGTTCGGGAAAAGGTTGCAATTGGTCATATTCGGCTGCTTCATGTTCCTACACGTTATCAGTTTGCTGACATCTTCACCAAAGGCTTGCCACGACAACTTTTCTTGGAATTTAAATCCAGTCTTAGCATACGACCTCCTTCCGCTACGACTGCGGGGGTGTGATAGAGAATATATGTAAATATTTCTCTTCATAGGTTTAGGATATTTATTATGTAAATATTTCCTACTATTGTCAGGTTTCCTAACACAGTTAGGACTGACCCTTTGTAACCCTATATATTATGATCAATAGCAATCTCTCCACTCAAGGAGATTCTCACAATCCAACAATAATGATTCCAGACTCATAAAACAAGTATAACAAATTGCACGCCATACATGAACCCAAGAAACATGAACAAACTATACTCCAAAATAACATCCATAACTTATAATTCACGGTTATATATAATCATATTTATTAAACTACAAAACCCAAACTAATCACATGATCATATAATTCACCAAAAAAAAAAACATGACAACAACATATAACATCCCACCCAAATTCCTAAAATCAACTCTAACCCAACAACTTAGTATTAAAACTAGATAAATCCTAAATGGATTCTAATCGTACTAGGATCACCGTTAGTTACCTGGGCCAACTGGAGGAGTGAAGCAAAGTCGTTTAGTTCCCGTCACCGTACGCCGGTTCGTCCTCCACGTGATCACCTCCTAGCCACGAACAAACACATAGTAACTAGAGGCTCTTAGTAACAAAAGATGGGATTTTTAGTGTGGAAGAGTAGAGCAAAAATAGGTGATTTTTGGTGAGATGAAGAATGAGAAACTTCAGCTTTGTTTACTTCCAATTTCACGGCAGCAAGCAAGGAAACAATACAACAGTTTTTTTTTCTGTCCAAAAGACTCCAAAGAAGGCTAAAAATTAGGTGCAAGTGTGGGAGTTATAAGCTGTATTGATGGCTATGATTATGTTAATAATGGGGTATTAAAATGGGTGTTACAAAGTCTAAAATTCAGAAATTCTTCCCTCAAAAATCTGAACAGTTTCGGCCCTCATAAAAAAAATAAATGGGTCCATGTGTCCGAGCTTCAAACAGTCCGAAACGCGTACAAAGTCGATAAAATATAAAACGTATCCTAACGCGTATTTTAACTACCAAAAAAAAATTTATATATAATTAAATAAATATAATAATAACATATACTAAATAAATATAGTTTTAAACAAGTTGACAAAATATAACTTATACGATATAATTATTTTTAGAATAAAATACTAGACTTTTAGTGAATAAATATCAACTAAGGGACAAATAAGCGCGAAAAAATTAGGAGGGAAAACCATGGTGTTACATTGATGGTTTATGGTATTGATACTTGAGTTTATATATATAGTTATTTATCCATTTTGTTTATTCTGTTATCTTTACCTATCTATATTAATCATATTGTATTATCTTTGTTTAAGTGTTTTATTTGGTTATCTGAAGTTTACTATTAAGATGTTTTTGTGTGACATAATTATTAAGGCTTTTATAACTCTTATGGATCCTAATTGGGCTGGGAGAGCTGTTAGTTACTCCCCACTGATTGTGGATGTTTGTTGATATATTTCGCAGGTGATTATTTCGTGTTATGGGAAATGAGAGAAAGGCTATTTAGGATTTTTGTTTGAGACATCTTATTTTATTTTATATTTACTATATATATTGGGTTTATGAGGTTGTTTTGCCTCTTTATGGTTATTTTGAGTTAATTCATTTGGGTTTTATTTTCTTTAGTTTATATGTAACCCTTATTTAGAGTGACATTTCCATCAGACGATATTTCCGCTATCGTCATTTCTTTAATAAAATGATCTAATTTGTTTAAATTATGTTTATAATAGGACGGAGTGTTATAGTTTGCCTTGTACTTAACCCTCTCACAATACCTACATGTGGCATATGTCTCAATCTTACCTTCCATTTCATCCTGACCATGCACAAATGAGAACACATAATTGTAGACACATAATCGTGTCTCCCCATTTAAGGATCCGATGATGAAACATATTGTGGTCTTAATTGGTCCGACCCAAGGGGAGAGCAGCCCGAAGAGCAATCCCAAAACTATTTCGAAAAAGTGTTAACGTCCTATATTAAAGCCCAATTAATTATTCATTAATTGCATTTTGAGCCCAATCCTTTGAAAAGCCCAATTAATTGTTTAATAATAATTAATTATTTTATTTAAATAAATAATTATTTTCAAAGATATTTTCATAATCGGATTTTATCCCGTAAAATCAGATTTCTGTAGTTAAAAGATAAAAGAAAATATTGAAAACGCGTTTTTATCAAAAAGTAATCAAAACGTGTCAAAAGCAAGACCTGAAGAATTGTTCTAACTAATTCATATAATTTGGACAACCTGGTAGGTACCTTGTAATATTGATTGCATAATAATTTGTCGCTAAAAATTAGTCTTTTATGTGTTTCCTGAACCAACTTAGGCTAAATATTTTTAGGGTGTATAAAATATTATATGATTATTCTTTGGCATAAAATTTGTTGTGAATCGATATTTAGTAGAGGCCAGCAATGGGCAACATGGTTTCTGACTGTGTTGTACCCTCACCCCCGAACTCAATCTTTGGTTCATTTTGACCATCTATGGAGTCAGACGAGGAAATCTACATTGGATAAGTCCCTAATTTATCCCTACGATTTCCCAATATCCAATTAGGTTTATGAGTCTTCCTTTAAAGACTTGTTGACGACTTCAAAATAATTTTCAATAAAACCTTAACAATGGGGTAGTCAAATTAAATACGCGCTCACACCGCGTAAGCGAAATAAAAACACGCCTACAATAATGATCCCAGATGGGAGACCTTCTTCTGCCTTCAGGAAGTCCTGCTCGCTTTGTCTTCTTTGAAGGGAGAGAATCAAGTGCATTAGAACCAATAGTGTCCTGATCAAATTCTTCAAAAAAATAAAATATAATCAGTTAGTGTAACTAAATTGAACAAAAGAAAAAAAAGAACGAAGTAGAAAAAGTGAAAGAAAATTACATGTACAGGAGGAAGGAGGAGTTCGAAGGGCTTCAAACTAAGGATCATACTAATCATGCATGTCTAGAAACATAAGGAGAAATAGGGCTAAGAATTATGGACAAAAGAAGAAAGAGTTCTATTGTTCTAACAATCATACATGGAAGAGAAAAAAGAGTGCTAAAAGTAACAAGTAACAATCATACATGAAAAGAGTGGTGGGTCAGGGGTGGTAAAAATGGTGGGTCATGGGTGATCAAGGGTGGTCATGGGTGGTCAAGGGTGGTCATGGGTTGTCAAGGTTGTGTGAGGGGTGGTTAGGGGTAGTCAGGGAGGTGGGTCAAGGGTGGTTAATGGTGGTCAATGGCGGTCAAAGGAGGTGGGTCAACGGTGGTCAGAGGAGGTGTGTCAACGGTGGTCAGAGGTGGGTCAGGGGTGGTCAAGGGAGGTGGGTTTGGGGTGGTCAAAGGATAGTGGGTCAAGGGTGGTCGGTCGGGAGTGGTAAAAGAACGGTGGTCGGGAGGTAGGTCGGGGGTGGTGGGTGGGTCGGGGTGGTGGATCGGGGTGGTGGGGTGGGCTGGGCGGGGGTGGGCCTAGGCATGGGTGGGTGGGTCAGTTGAATCCGGGTCAAGTGTGGGGTGGTGGATCTGGGTCAGTTTCCTAGGGTTTCTAAGGTTAGCGTTTTGAAGTTGGGTAGCCGTGAAAATTCATAAAAAAAAAAAAATTCAAACGTCCAAAAATTAATATCATGATATAAAAAAGCAGAAAATTCATAAAAAAACAGCAAATTCCATATAAAAAGAATTGCATTTCTATTAATTATTAAGGTGAAAATTTTAGTCTATTACAAATAATTCAACAAATATATGAATCAAAATTATATTTTATTAATTATTTAGCCGTCAAAATTCATAAAAAAAAAATAGAATAATTCAACAAATGAATGCATCAAGATTATATTTTAGTCTGTTACAAATCAGAATTACAACATCCAATTTTTTACAACAAATAATTCAACAAATTATCCCTAAAAACAATTCTAATAATATACAAATTGGACGTACGTTTGAATCAATTAATTAAAATGCAATAAACAACAGACTAAAATCAGAATATACAAATAATCCCTAAAAAATCAGAATAATTTTTTTAAAAATCAAGATAATATACAACATCAAATTTCCAATTAAAAAAAATATATATCAACAAATATATAAATCTGAATCTCTAAAAAAATCAGAATAACTTTATAAAAATTCAAGATAATATACAACATCCAATTTTCGTGATTCAAAAGAAAAAAAAGATGTGAGTTCTTAATCTGGATAGGCTTCTCTTCGAACTTCAAAAATGAGATGTGTTTTGACTCTTCAAACTTCAAAAATCTCCTCTTTGTATGTTCAATCTTCACGCTTTTCTTCAATCTTCACCAATTTTCATTCTTCTCCTCGTGTGAAGAACTGAGAGAGAATTAGAGAGTAGAAATATCAAAGGTTGATAGGCGAATTGACAAAGAGATTTTTGTTGAGATTTTGAGTTTTGAGAGTAGAAAATCATAAATGGTGTGAAAGAGAGGCATCGGTTCTCTCTTAGATCTAGGGTTTGTGTTTGTGTTGTGTGGTTAATTAGAAGTTTAGGGATGTTAGGTTATTAGGTATATATATGGAGGCAAAGAATATGTTTTTAATTTTCAATTTTAGGCCAGCCAACAAACGAGTCCGGATCCTCTAGAGTTATTAGAGAACTCTAGAGGTAGAGTTAGTGCAATCTCAGCCCTTTATCTAATTTTATTCATCTCAGTCATCCATTTGAAAAAAAAAAAATCAACAATGATACCCAAAATCTAAATCCGTTTTTATCTATTTTTTCTCTCTCCTCCACCCTTTTCCTCTCTTGTTAGAGATACTCCTATCTTTGTTTCTCTCTCCTCCACCCTTCTCCCTCCAAATCTGCCCCCTAAACCATCTCTCCATTGAAACCTGCCAAGATCTTGCTTGCGCTAGTGTAGTTGGGAAGAATTGTTACTCGTAATTTGTTCCAATTTAGTTAATTGAACAATTTAACAAGAATCCCCAAATTCAACCTAGAATTCCCAATTCTTACATAGCAGCTTCAAACTCTTAAATTTGTCCTCAATTGATTCGATTCTTCCACAAAAACGAACATCTCCATTGAAAGTCACCATAAATCTGCATTCACGCAACTTATATGGCGTATGCGATGTCTGTTCTGCTTGGTCGAGCTTTGCCCGATGTGCGTGACGGATTGAAGCCTGTTCACCGGAGGATTTTGTGAGTAATTTTTTTATTTTATTTTATATTTTCAAGTATGTGTTTTTAACAAATTGAATGCTTCGAGGGGATTTGGTGTGATATTGATTCTATTTGAGTGATTGAAAGATGATATGCCTTGAATTAAAGAAAAGATGGCTTCATTTGAGAAGAGAATGTGCATAAAGGATGTTAAGGAAAGGTGATAATGGGATTAATGGGTTTTGCAGTGGCTTATATAATGCTTACGTGGGTTAGTTTGCCTGGTGTAGCTTGCGGTTGTTTGCAATGAGTCATTTTAGGCTTTAATTGAAGAGAGTTGGGGATAGTATTCTTTTACTCTTGAATTCATAATGATTTGCCACAAGTTTGATAATATTTTGCAATTTTGGTCTGGAACTTTAGAGAATGCTAATCCTTGAAATTGTGCCTATTTGAGACTTGAGAGAGGTGGGTGCTTCATGCCTTTACACCCCTAATATGGCTGATACAGATGTCGCAATAACAGGGGCAACTTTTCTTCATCATGCTCGCTAAGTCAAACCCACAAACCATAAGATATTTCTACTAAATCCACCTCCACAAACCATAATGATTTGCCACAAGTTTGGTATTCCTCATTCTCAACAATTGGCTGTTGTTTTGCATTAAACATGTCGATCTGTGGCAATGGAATTGAACCAAATTGCTCTTGTTTACTTAATTTTCATAGGATTTATGCCTATTAGCTCAATATGGGAGAGCATTGCGTGGCAACATGCAAAGATGTAGGTTCAACTCCTACATAGGCAAGTTTACTTCAAAGCAACAATTAAGAGGAAACTTTTAGCCCTCAATCCAAACACAGTAGTAATTGTACAAATGCTATTGAATTCAAGGCCTCTTGTGTCAAATGACAATGTTCCAATATCTAAATGAAGCAAGATAAGTACAAAGCCATTTAAAAGATTCAATTGTTTCATCATATAATAGAGCAGCTCCAAAAACAACTGTCTCCCTAAAATGGTTGAAACCGACAAAAACACCAAGTGGTCTATTTTCTTTATTTGTGCCGAATGTAGTATCAAAAGCAACTACGTCTCCAAATGAAGCATAGTCAATGATCATTTTTGCATCTGCCCAAAATGTTTGTTATTTTTTCTTCACAATCCAACTGAACTGAATATTGGAAAGAAGGATTCACCATTGTTTGCAAGTGAAAGTACCTTAACAAACTTCCAGCTTCCCCATACATCATATCTCTTTGGCGTTTACTCCTTAGATAATTTTTGTGATCTCGACGGGTGTAGCCAAGATTGGATGTTCCACCCACATGCGCACCAATGAACTCATGTGCTGCTCTAGGCTGAATACCATAATCATCAGCAAGTTCAATTTCAATGCCTTGTACTTCAGTTATTTTTCTTTGTGACGACAGTAAGTGACTAGTTTCTTGCGAATGGAGTACATGATTATGTTCCGATACAAAATCATGAACTCGATATTTTCCAGCGGCCTTATCTAAAGAGATACCAAGACGAACCTTGCAACCTGTTCTTCTTTCTGCTCTAGGATTTTTTGTCAAGTTATCTCGCTTGTCAGGACAACGGTAACCCTCTTTTGCACATAAAAATCTTCTAGATGTCACAAGTCCATCCTTCTTACTCTTGTTTTCCCAATGCTTACGAACATTAAAACCTATCTTCCCCCCATAATTTAACCAAAAAATCCAAGCATCGTCCACCGAATCAAATTCCATGCCAATATGAGGGATCCAATTTTCCGGCACATCTATATGAGCATTTAATTCATTGGTTTGTAGACGAGTCTTCCATTAAATCTGAGACACATGAATCACAACGGATCATTTCAAGGTTCAAGAACAATAATACTAATAAAAACATAATATATGGTTTAGTTGTGAGTCTCTTTAACCATTCTGTCAAATACTAAAAAATGATTAAGAATGAAGTAATTTTTTTCATGTACTTAAATTAACTGGGAAAAATAAAACAAACAACACTAACTAAAATTTTAATTTAACCACATGATCAAGTGCTACAAAAAAAAAACAATAAACGCCTTATTCAATGTATTATAGTATACCCTTCTCTAAAACTGTTGGTTGTATATATAATGTTCATAAAAGTATTGAATTACATAAGAATAGAAAATTTACATCAATAACATAATTAGCATTGACACAACCTTTTGCAATAAAAAAATACAAATTAAACATAAATGGAGTTTTTATTGAACTTACATTGCTTCAAAGAAACAGAATGCACACCACTCAAATTATATAATCAATCTCCTTCAATAGTTCTCTTAGTCGTGTGATGCAGAATTTTTTTTTGGAAAAATTCTGATTGGTACAGTAGTGGTATAGTAGGTTTTAAGTTTCTCAAACTCTTTCATAGTCCATCAATGGAGTTTGTGAATGTGATATGGCGGCAAATCATTAGTCTCCAGTAGGGCACTTAAGTTTTAGATTTTTATTTTATTTCCTTAAATAAAAATTATCTTTTTTTAATTAATAACCGTAGATTTAGACGGAGGGCTGAGATTGCACTAACTCTACCTCTAGAGTTCTCTAATAACTCTAGAGGATCCGGACTCCCAACAAACTATGTTGAATATTATCCACTAGATTAACCGCACTGTAGGAACTAAGAAATAACTTATTATTATTATTATTGTTATTGTTATTATTATTATTATTATTATTATTATTATTATTATTATTATTATTATTATTGTTATTATTATTATTATTATTATTATTATTATTATTATTATTATTATTACTACTACTACTACTACTGTTGTTGTTGTTGTTATTATTATTATTATTGTTGTTGTTGTTGTTGTTATTGTTGTTGTTATTGTTGTTGTTGTTGTTATTGTTGTTATTGTTGTTGTTATTGTTGTTATTGTTGTTGTTATTGTTGTTATTGTTATTGTTATTATTCTTATTGTTATTATTGTTATTGTTATTATTGTTGTTCTTGTTATTGTTGTTCTTGTTATTGTTGTTGTTGTTATTATTATTGTTGTTGTTATTATTATTATTATTATTATTATTATTATTATTATTATTATTATTATTATTATTATTATTATTATTATTATTATTATTAGTATTATTATTATTATTATTATTGTTATTTAATTCGAATTTCTTGGTTTTTATGATTTGGGGTTGATTTTAAGAAACTATGCGTGTGTTTATGTATACAAATCATAATAAAATAGGTTGGCGGATTAATTCATCACTATAACAATTACACTTTTTCAACTACTTAATAGGAAAAATAGTTTTAGCTTATCACTGGATAGTGATCTTATTCGTCACCTTCCGTCAACATTAATACATCATTATTGTTATCATTTATCATTATTATTATTATTATTATTATTATTATTGTCGTTATTATAATCGAGCAATTTATATAAACTTACTAATTCATCGCATATTCGTAGAATTGTAGTAATCTGTATATAAAGTCCACTGATAAAATAACTTGTTTATGTTATATGTGTGTCTATGGATATGTATTTTGTGGGAAACTGGATGATACTTCCAAGCACGTAGTAATACGCTTTCCTACAAGAATTTTACCGACCCACTAGGATCAACAAGGTTCACGGTAAACTCTTGTGAGATACAAAGAAGAAACTATGGAGTTTGGTTGATGACAAACTACATACACTGTTTGAAGGGTTGTGTTTTACAATGAACAAGGAGAGAAATCTAGAAATAAATCTCTTTAAGTAAGTATGTGAATGAATCTAACCCCATTCCATATGTGACATCTCCCTATATATATACTAGGGAAGATTTACAGAAGAAAATACTGAAATGATACATCATTTGTAACACCCCGACCTCTAAGCATCATTATTAGATTAGTTAATATAGTGATTAGCAGCGGACGACCTAATTTAGTCGGAGCGTCACTGTCGTACCTTCCATCCGGAAGGTATAAAGCAACATACTTTCATAAACTAAACATATTATGATGATGAATCTGGGAATATATATATAATTAATTTAAACAAAGCTAAAGTTTCATAATTTAGAGTAAATGTTCTTATGATACATAACCGTCATTGTTGCATATTTAAAAGTTAATCATTCCTCTCTGCTACGCCATTCCGTTATCCCCATCAGTACCTAAAATAGAAAAACAAAACGTCATGAGCCGAGGCTCAGTAACATACTACCCTAACATCGTAAATTCATTTCAATTCATTTTATTTGCAATCAGAGGGGAGAGAATATCGTAAAACATTTATGAAACCATTACGTAAACATAGCATTATAGCATCATCATGATTCTGTAATATCAATTTATTAACATTATCATCATTTGGCAACTGGCATATAGTTTTGAAGGACGCCTCCTACCAATACGGTAACCCTTTCGGGTGTACGGCGAACAATGCGGTACTCCTTTCGGAAGTACGGCAAACAATGCGGTATCCCTTTTGGGGTATACGACGGACAATGCGGTATCCCTTTTGGGGTATACGGCGGACAGTGCGGTATCCCTTTCGGGAATACGACGGATAATGCAGTACTCCTTCCGGAAGTACGGCGAACAATGCGTTTCATCACTATGTTGCCATAACTTCTTTTGATTTATCATATTTGTGCCTTTTATGTACTTTTCAGAAATCATATAACAAAGTCATTGCAGAAACGTCATTATCAAATCATTCATAGAAACATACGTAAATCATACTTCTCGTAGCATCAAACCATTTGTAGAAACATCATTTTCATAGCCAAACATTTCATATCCTGCACACCATAAATAACATAGCATAAACATCGTATAAATTAAAGCATCATAAACATAGTTGGAAGGGGAGTGCGGGTGTTAGCAGTAGACGTTACCTCGAATCCTGCTTAGCAACTTTGATAGTCGGGGGAGGCGTGTAATATCCTTTATCCTTTTTAAGCTAGTCAAGAATAGTGATAGTTTGGTTTGGGGGAAACTGGAAAGGGAAAGGGAATAGAATCTCTTGATTCCCTTTTATCTTGTTTGTTTTGGGGGTTTGTCTCCCCCCCCCCCCCTTCTCCTTCTTACCCCCAAATCCCTCTAACTTGATTACCCACACCCCTTCCACTTTCAAATAGGGGTAAGGGAAACCCTTGACCACCCAAGTTTAACCCCACCCCCTATAGAACCACCCACCTCACCACCCTAACCACCAACCGCACCGCCACAACCACCGCACCCCTCCGAAAGACCCACCTCCACGACCGGAAATCCCACCCCAACCCTCTTGGCCACCCCCTATACCCAAAAACCGCCCAGAAACCACCCACTAACCTCCGAAAACAACCCCACAACCACCCGGACGCAGGCTGTGCGAAGGGGAGGAGACCACACAGGAGGTACAAAGGGGAGGAGGCGACGCATGCCGCGCGAAGGGGGAGGGGAGGCGACGCACGCCGCCGAAGAGGGAGGGGAGAAGTGATGCACGCCACGCGAAGGGGGAGGGGAGGCGACGCACGCCGCACGAAGGGGAGGGGGAGAACTGCATGCTGCGGGAAGGGGAGGGGGAGGGGGAGGGGGCGGCGGCGGCGTCGCTAGTGGGATGGGGAGGGGGTGGTGCTATGGTGGAAGGATGGTAAGAGGAGGAAGAAAGAGATATACAACCAACCAAACAACATTTAAAATCTAAGGATTTTGCTTTCCATTCCCTCCCTACCCCTTTCTTGATTCCATTCCCTTTACCCCGTGGCAACCAAACGCCCCCTTAATGTCAGAACTAAAAAAAAGTAAAGGTATGAGTTCATACCTCTGCTCTTAATTGAGCAGCGAAGAAATGAGGAGCCACGAGGAGAAAGCGGGACGGTGCTCCGGCAGTACGGCTACAGACAGCAAGGCTGAAGGCGTGACGGCAGCGCAAGGTTCCCGGTGATGCTGCAGTGGCGAGACGAGGAGAGAGAGTGAGGGTGGGCGAGCAACGAGAGAGAGTGTGTGTGTGTGTGCGAGATCAGGGGAGGCGTGCGGGCAATGGAGGTCGACTGGGAGGGTGGCGCGAAGGTGTTCCGGTGGTTAGCGGTAGGTGGGAGTGGTGGTGCGGTTGTATGAAGGTGGTCACAGGGCGGGGGTACACGGTGATGTTGGGTGGTGCCAGGCCCGGCCCTGTGGGCTGTTCAATGGGGCGGTCGCCCAGGGCCCATAAAAAAAGGGGCCCAAGTCTCGAAAAATCCAGAAATTAAAAACCAAGAGGTAATAGCTAGCTTTTGATGAGTGAGACGGAATTTCCTACTTTCCTTCCCGTTTCACTGACCTTCTGTACTTTTTGTATAATTCTATCTACTCTGAATCTCTCATACCTACGGGCTCTGCACTGCTAATCTATATCTTCACGCTTCCAGCCTTCCACAGTTCAACAATCAATCAATTCACCATGGCTACTCACTCTACTAGAGATTTTGCAACGGGAAATAAATACATGATAAATATTGGGTTTTTTGTTTTCTCATCTCTATCTCTTGCATCTTAAAATTCCAATCTCTTCTTTCTTTCTCTGATTCTCTTTCTTATACAAATACATAAATATTGAATGATAATTGTGTTTGGTCTTGAAATTTGAGAAATTGATTTTGGGGCCTTGGTGGTAATCCGTAATCGTTGTTGGCAAGCTGCAAAATCCAAAGTCCAATCTCGAATGAGTTGAATCTTCCATTCTTCCTCTACTGCTCTACAAAACCCGTGAGTAATTTGTGTGTCTTACTTTTTTAATTGAATGATTGATATTCTTAATTTTTTATTCATTAAATCATAATTCTTTTAATATTTTATGGTATTTTAATTTTTTTTTATCATTTTTTTACAGAGCATATATATTGAAGACTTTTTGTTGCTGAACTTTGGCAATGTGGTGTTGATTTCTCTAATTCTTGACAGACTTCTGCAAATTGATTTCCCATGTGTTGTTATTCTATACTTCTTTTGTATATGTTTTAAGATTTTTTTTATTATTGTCAAGATGTTGCCTAAAAAATTTCTGTCTGGAAGTGAAAAAAGAGGAAACGTTTAGATGAACTACAAAAATCACAACAAGGAGCAATTGATTCTTTTTAAAAAAACACAGAATGATAGTGTAGAGGATACAACAAATGTGGAACAACCAAATGAAAATGCTAATGATTCCAATGAAGAGCATGAAAATGCTAATGATGAGCCTAATAAGGTGCCTAATGTGCCATGTGAAAATAATGACATTGGTGAAGAACAAACCATCCATGTGACCTCTCCTTTAGATATTTATGATCCTAGAAATTGGAATAATCTTGATAACAAAGAAAAAGATATTTTAATTGAAAAGGGGCCTTTAAGGGAAGAAAATCTTAGTTTTCCTATTGATAACCTTAATAGGCATTTTTCATATGCTTTTTACTCTAGAAAGCTAAGTAATGGTGAGATTACGGATAGAAAATGGTTGGTTTATTCCAAACATGTAGACAAAGTTTATTGCTTTTGTTGTAAGTTGTTTAAATCTAATTTTAACACAAGTTCACTAGCAAATGATGGGTATAAAGATTGGAAGCATCTTAGTGAAAGGCTTAAAAAACATGAAAATGGTATTGAACACATGACTAACATGAATACTTGGAATGAAGCTAGAGTAAGATTGGATAAAAATCAAACAATTGATAAGAACTTGCCACAAGAGGTTATAAAAGAGAAAGCACGTTGGAAACAAGTTTTAGTTAGAATCTCAGCTGTTGTGAAATGTCTTGCTAAGCATAATTTGGCTTTTAGAGGGTCTAATGAGAAATTATATCAAGATAGCAATGGTAATTTTCTAGGATTGATTGAAATGATTGCAGAGTTTGATATGGTTATGCAAGATCATATTAGACGTATTCAAAATCGTGAGATTCACTATCACTATCATGGGCATAAGATTCAAAATGAGTTTATTTCACTCTTGTCTCATAGTGTTCAAAGTTCCATTATAAAGATAGTTAAAGAGGCAAAATATTTTTCCGTTATTCTTGATTGTACCCCTGATGTGAGTCATCAAGAACAGATGACTTTAATAATACGATGTGTTAATATGTTTGGCAATAAAATAAAAATTGAAGAGTACTTTATATAATTTCTAAAGGTAGATGATACAACCGGATTAGGACTTTTTAATGAATTAGTAAATATGTTGAAATGTCTTGATCTTAATATAGATGATGTGAGGGGTCAAGGATATGACAATGGTTCTAACATTAAAGGAAAACATCAAGGAGTTCAAAAGAGGTTACTTGAAATAAACCCAAGGGCATTATATATGCCTTACGCTTGCCATAGCCTCAATCTCACTCTTAGTGATATGGCACATTCATGTGTTAAAGCTATTTCTTTTTTTAGGGTTATTCAACGCATATATTCATTATATTCTGGATCTACAAAGAGATGGAAAGTTTTCCTTAATAATGTTCCCGGTTTAACAGTGAGGTCTTTGTCTAATACTCGTTGGGAAAGTAGAATAAAAAGTGTTCATGCTATTAGATTTCAAACTCCCCACATAAGATTAGCGTTAGTGAAATTATATGAATCTTGTGATAATGATGCCAAGTCAAAGAGTGAAGCGGAAAGTTTGGTTAATTCACTTAACAACTTTGAGTTTTTGCTTGGTATGGTAATTTGGTATGAAATTTTGTTTGCTATTAACATGGTGAGTAAGAAACTACAATCTAAGTCCATGTGCATTAACTCTACTATCAAACAGTTGAAAAGTGTATTGTTGTACTTTGAAAAGTATAGAGATGAAGGTTTTGAATCTTGCATGAATGTTGCTAAAGAAATTGCTTCTAGTATGGATGTAGAGCCTATCCTTCCAAAAAAACGTCATATTACTAGGATAAAACAATTTGATGAAGTTAATCATGATGAAGAAAATCAATCGACGGAGGAGTCTTTTCGAATCAATTACTTTTTGGTTGTTGTGGATATGGCTATTAGTTCTTTAAAAAATAGATTTGAACAATTAAATGTATTTGAAAGTATTTTTGGTTTTTTTATTTGATTCTGAAAAGTTAAAGTCATTAGATACCAATCATTTATTAATATGTTATACCAATCTACACTCTACTTTTTGTCATGGTGATTTATCTGATTTTGACGCGAATGATCTTTTCTCTGAATTGAAAGTGCTCCAAATGACTTTGCCAAATGAATTAATGTCGACCATAGAAATTCTTGAGTATGTTAAATCGGCGGATTGTTATCCAAATGTATCAATTGCTTATAGAATATTATTAATGGTTCCTGTGACTGTAGCGTCTGCTGAAAGAAGTTTTTCAAAATTAAAATTAATAAAAACATATTTGAAGTCTTCAATGTCACAAGAAAGATTGAGTGATTTGACAATTTTGTCTATTGAAAAGGATATGTTAGAAAATACTAATCTCGGTGATATTATTCATGATTTTGCTTCTCAAAATGCTAGAAGAAACCGCTTTTTATGATTATTTACATACTTTGATGTGTAGGTTTTAGGCGCTAATCTTTTGGCTTGGACATGGTTATCTCAATTATAGATGATGGCTTCAAAGTAGATAAAGTGTACATGAAATTGTTATTACATTTTTTTGAGTTTTGTCACAACTAGATTACTGAATATGTAATACAAAGTATAAAATCAATGAGATTGATTTTTTTCTATGATCCATATGTTATATTAGAATATATGTAAATAAAGGGCCCACGTTTACCAAACCGCCCCGGGCCTAGAAATTGCCAGGACCGGACCTGGGTGGTGCAAAGTAGTTTTCAAGTTTTGGCCTCTTTAACTTTCTTCTTCTCTTTTGTTTCTTGATTGAATTTGAGGTGATTTGGAGTTGCTGATTTTGTGTGGTGTGCTTGAGCAACGGACGTGACTATTTATAGCCATAGCTATGTCTTCTAGAAGCTCCAAAACATTGAGCTAGTTTGATGGATTTATGAAAATCCATGGGTTTGCTTCAATGGGTTCAATAAAACCATGGATTTGGGACAAAAATCTTCTAAAATAGTTGACTTAGGTTGAAGGTCGGTTCTTTGAGGGGACAAATTCTGATGAAAGTTGGCCTATGTTGGCATGAGGGGAGGAAGAAGAGAGGTGTGAGAAAGTCAACATTTCTGATTTTAATAATACTATCTTTTTCCTTTATTTTTCTAAATCAGAAAATTTACTCATTTGTTACCTCAACATTTTATATTGCAACTTAACAACTATTTTTTCTATAAAAGCTAACTACTTGGATTTAGAACAAAATTTTAGTTCCACACTATAATTACACAAGTCTTAGTTACTGATAATGAATTTAATTTAATTAAGTAGGCTTGAATGTTGGGATATTACATCATTTCACACGAAGAGACATGCATCATTTCACGAAACAAAGTGTCTCGTCAGTATGGTGCGGGCGCACTATACAATCAGGTGCAGACGCACCAAACTTCTTGATCAATCAATGATTTTCAGAGGCAATGCTTTGGGCGAATAGTGCGCGGCACGCAGCCTGTGTGCGTGGCATGCAAGCCACGTGCGCAGCACGCATGGTGCTGATGCTTGGCATGCTATCCCTTGGCCCAATTCTTCGCGTTTCCTTCTTTCTTACTACGTTTCATCACACCACAACATCGAAACATAATCATCACATATCATCAACGGACACGTTTAACTATAAATGTTCCAACAGTTTATACTCACATGTGTAGAAAGTTAAGAGAAGACATTAAAGATTATTATTATACTTCCTCCGTTTAAAAATAGTTGCACCATTTGTATAGTGTTTACTATTCACATCTTACACTTTGATTGTCTTTGATGATTTATATTTTAGGATAAACATAGTCGTATGAGATCTTGTTAGATTCGTCTCAATGTATATATTTTTAATATCAACTTTTTATAATTTCTACTTATTGATCATTAGATATATTAATGTTTGAAATAATGCATTGGCAAGCGTGAAAATATGAAATGGTGCAACTATTTCTAAACGGAGGAAGTATGATATAAGTGTATAGTTATAAGCCTTTCATTGGTCTTATTGGATAACAAATTGTTTCGATTCAAGTAGATGTTTTGAGTTTCGAAGTGAATATAGCTTAATGAAGATTAACTGAAATGGAATAAAATAAGTATTTGGAATTATTTAAGTAGATGTTTTTTGTTTCAAAATGCATTATACACTAGAAGACAATTAACCTAATGATTAACCACTAACATTAACAGATCTATAAACTAATTCATCATTATCAATCATCATCTTAATCTTTGACCACAATCAATCGTCAATTCATCGTTGCTAGTTACACATTGGAAAACTATAGAATAATGAAGAATTTGAAATTTTCAATATCAGCCAAATGTTGAACTTTTAATCAAATAATTTCACAGAAAAGATAACAACTTCAAAATGTGATTTTGTAGACAAAAATAGACACGTCTCTTAAATGCATCGTTGTTTTCGACAAGATTAACCAATATGACAAAAGTCCAACCGAGTTAAAATTCTCTACAATGAATAATGCTTTGACCCGAAGCACGACCATAAGGGAAAAGCGTACATAATCGATATAAAGTTTCACCCGAGTTGATGTGGGTTTCCTTAAGAAACCGAAATTAACTGAATCCGAACTGAAAATAATTGTTTAATTGATAGTAATAGGAAAATAGTCAACTGTTTAAACTGAAATTGTACGGGTCAAACCAAAAGACAAATGTAAAGTGAACTGAAAATTAAATTACCTGTATGGATTGAAACTGAAACCAAAAAAATTTAAACTGAATCAATTTAATTGGAAAAAACGAACTGAGTTAACTGAACTGAAGTCAACTGAACTATTTGGTTTGAACCAGAACTGAACTGGTTAACCGAATTGACACCACTAAATAAATCATACATATTTGATAATACCTGCTTAATTGGAATTTGGGACGAGTAGTCAAATACGGTCCAGAATCCATCAATTTATACTCCACTAGCTACGCCGAAGACTATATAAGCCTCATTCGGGCTAATACCTAAAAGTTTAAAACCCTTGAAAGAAACCTTTGTTTCTTTTCCGGCTGTGCGAAGTTTCCAGTGTCAGGTAAACTTGACTAGTCGAGTTGTGAATAGAGAATTTTAATCTGTTAACTTTTGAATTTGTGAATTTCTAATTGTTAATTTGTGAGTTTGTTAGTGGTGAATAATCAAATTAGGTTAAAGAATATATATGCTAGTTGAATAATTGAGTTGACAATGTTCTTTGTGTAAGTGTTATGTGTATATATTAGCAATTGAAATATGGCAATTAGAAGAACAATCAAGATCACAAGTTTTATTTATATTTTATAAATTAGCTATAATTAATGTATTTCAGAATCATGAATAAGAAATAAGAGAGCATAACATTGTCAAGTTTTATTTTTGTATATGATTCTTCATATATAATAGTTTATGGTTTTTTTGTGGGTCTTCGATACGATTGCAATGTTACGCTACCCCTACTGCAAAATCCACCACTGCATGGTGTGGGTTTGGTTATTTGTTTGGTATATGCATGAATCATGGTCAAGAACTTAATGAGCATATTTATGGGCTTGTAAGTTCTGATTATTAGTTTGATATATTTCTAATTGTAAGTTTTGTGAAATAAATTAGATTTGAAACTCAACGCGCAAAGCTTTGATCTTTTTAATGTCCTAGGTTGAAAACACAAGTCAAGTTTTTATTATTGGGATCTTAGACAATCATATAACTAGATTATTATGTTATGTATGCTTATTTTGGGACATCTATCTGTGTTGATGCATGTTAAATTGTTAATGTATGGTTGTTTACATATTTTATGGTGAAGTAATATCATGTATGGCCATATGTGGCATTTTGGACATGAGTTTGTGGATTTGTATTGACTATTGATTATTGTGTTATTTTGGACGTGTATGGTTATGGTTATGTTGATGTAGTTTGTTTTGTAAACATAGCTTGAAGTTGGTATTATTTCAAAACACTTTAAAAAGTGCGGAAAAAATTTGGTTAATTCCAGGGGAAGATTTTTTTTTTTTTGAGAGGAAATAGCTAGTGCATATATTAATCAGATGACAAAGCGTCCATAAGCACATAGGGGGCTACCTCCGTTGGACAATGACGTTCCCAACGTTGTTCAACACCAAAAGGAATCAGTCGAGCTAGGTGGTGGGCAACAGAATTCCCATCCCGTAGCACATGCGACCATCTAATAGACTCAAAATCTTTACTAAAAAATAAGACATCTTCTAAAACACCATCTAAATCAGAAAAGAATAAAGCACTTCTAGACAACCTATTAACGATAGTAACACAATCAGTTTCAAACACAACATTCTGGCAACCATAAAGACGAGCCAACTTAATTGCAAGGCACATGGCTTTCCCTTCCGCAACTTCAATAGGCCATCGAGCTTTAACACGTCTGGTTGCAGCAAAAATCACCTCACCTTTGTCATTACGAGCCACGACACCCATCCCTACCCAACCGTCTTCACTCACCGAAGCATCAGCGTTCACTTTCACCACTCCAGCAGGTGGGGGTTCCCAAATTTTGGACGACGCAGGCCCAGCAGCAACTCTCGGGCCTCCATACACCTTCTTCGAATATTGCCCATACTCCATAGCCGATTTGCGTGAAAGCTCCACAATTTGTTCGTTGGTTTTGCAACTCTCCTCAAAAACCATTTTATTCCTCCTGTGCCAGATATTATAAGCAAGGTAGCAGATACTCACAAGTGATTCAGCTTCGATGTCTTGCCACTCATCCCAAAACTGCAGCCAACATAAGTCATTCCTCGTTGGCAGACGAGGCAGCAAACCCGCCAGCTCCCAGGCTTGCCGAACGTTGGGGCAGTGGAGTAGAGCATGGTTTATGGTCTCCGACTCCTCCCCGCACAATGGGCAAGTATCTTCAGCAATAATGTGTCTATACCGCAACAAATATCTAACAGGGAGGGAGGCAGAACACACTCGCCAGAGGAAGTGGCGTACCTTTGGTGAGACTTGAAGACTCCAGATTTTAACCCACGCGCGATGAAACAAATCAAGGTTGCCCGACTTCCCTACCATGTATGCTGTCTTCACAGAATAACAACCATCCTTTGTAAAAGCCCAAGCCACCCTATCTTCCGGTAGACGCTCACTAAGAGGAATTGCAAAGATAGCTCTCGCATCTTGCTCATTGAAATGAACATTAATAACGGCTTCATCCCAAATCATCTCACCATAGTCAATTAAATCACAAACGTAATGCACCTCACTCGATCTCGCACTTGAGATAAATCTGCTCTCTTCATTCAATACCCAAGGGTCTTCAAAATTTTTTATACTTGTCCCATCTCCAACTCTCCATAAAATACCTTCCTTCACCAAAGACTTGGAGCCCCATATACTCCTCCAAGCATAGCTGCCCATATTTCCCAAAGAAGAATCAAGAAAAGAATTGTTGGGATAATACTTAGCTTTTATCACACGACTAAGGAGAGAATCATGACATTGAATCAACCGCCAAGCTTGTCGGCCTAGAAGGGCTTCATTAAATACGGAGAGATCCCGAAAACCGAGCCCCCCCTAAGCATTTGGGATTACATAACGTACTCCAACTCGTCCAATGCATAGATCTTTGGTTACCTTTCGAGCCCCACCAAAATCGTGCCATAGCCGATTGAATTGCTTGCACCACAGCTACCGGGAATCTATATACACCCATCAGATAAGTTGGGATAGCTTGTATAACAGACTTCAATAGAACTTCCTTGCCAGCTCGAGACAGTAATTTCTCTTTCCACCCCTGCAATTTCTTCCAAACTCTATCTCGGATACCAGAAAAAATGTGTTGCTTCGATCTTCCTGCTAAAGTAGGGATCCCCAGATACTTGGAATGCCTATCCACCTGTTTCATGGCCAAAAATTCAACTAACTCCTCTTTCTGCACAGAACTGACACCTTTGCTAAACGAAACTTCCGACTTATCAATATTAATTTTTTGACCAGATGTTGCTTCATATTTGTTGAGACTATCAACTATAACTGAGCATTCCTGTCGACAAGCTCGAGCAAAGAGCAAACTATCATCAGCAAAGAGAAGGTGGGAGATTTCAGGGCCACTTCTACTCGCTTTCATACCATGTAACACCTTATCTGCAGTTGCCTTCCTGAGAAGGGCTGAAAAAGCATCTGCAACAAGGATAAACAAATATGGAGAGATGGGATCTCCTTGTCTGAGTCCCCGGGAAGGGATAACAGAGCCACATACATCACCATTTACAATAAACGAGTATCTAACAGATGAAACACATTCCATCACACAGTTAACCCACGAAGCATCAAAACCCATTCTCTGCATCAACCTACGAAGAAAACACCATTCAACTCTGTCATAGGCCTTGCTCATATCCAGCTTCATAGCAACAAAACCTCTACTACCCCTACTTCGATACTTCATAGAATGAAATAGCTCAAGAGCAATAAGAGCATTATCAATAATAAGCCGACCAGGAACAAAAGCACTCTGGTTGTCAGAAACTACCCCAGGTAATATCACCTTTAACCTATTAGCTAACACTTTTGTAACAAGTTTAAAGATCACATTACATAGACTAATTGGACGAAACTCAGAGACAAGAGTAGGAGTTTTCACCTTCGGGATGAGAGCAATATTAGTCTTATTAATAGCATCAGGGGGCCGAGTACCATGGATAATTCCCGTCACCACATCTGTAACATCCTCACCCACAATATGCCAAAACCTCTGATAGAAGATGGCATGCATACCATCAGGGCCGGGGGCCTTAGCAGGGTGCATCTGGTTCAAAGCCTCAAAAACTTCCTCCTTCGAGCATCTACGAGTCAAATCAATATTCATCTCAGAGGTAACAATCGGTTGAACAGCCTGCAAGACCTCATTCATGGCTTCCTTAGACGGGCTACTCGTAGTAAAGAGACCTTGGTAGTAATCAGTCACTATCCCCGCAATCTCCTCCTTATCATCTCTCCAAACTCCACTACTATCAAAGAGCCCAGGAATGTAATTTCGCTTCTTTCTCTGGCTTGCTTTATGATGAAAATACTTGGTGTTTTTATCACCATCTCTCAATTCAGAAACTCGAGACCGCAAGAACCAATAAGCTTCTTGTTTTTCTAACAAATCATCAATATTCGCCTGACAAGTAGCCACTAAATCTCGGTCATCCTCACGCGGGGACTGCTGAAGCCGGGCTAATTTCCCCTCCTCATCTTTTATCTTACGGCCCAAATTATCCAGAGTACCATGGCTCCAAACTTGCAGCTGTTGAGCCACCATCTTCACCCTCTTCTCAAAAGCTTCACCACGAGATGTACCCCACGCCTCTCGAACTAGAGGCTCACACTCTTCATTCAACAACCATGCAGTTTCAAAATGAAATCTCTTTTTCTTCTTTTTACGTTTTCTGTGGTCACCAAGAAGTTGGACCATAATAGGAGTATGGTCCGACTTATACCTCGACAAATGCTCAACCTGCACATTAGGAAAAAGATCACACCAAAAAGGAGAGGCAATATAACGATCCAATCTTTCCCTGATACGAGAGCTCGGGTTATTACCACGTTCCCAAGTATACCAAAGCCCTGAATACCCCAAATCTCGAAGATTGAGATCATCAATCATCTCCCGAAACTCATGCATAGCACGACGATCAAGCGAAAGACCCCCTTCAATCTCCTCCATACTTAGCACTTCATTAAAATCTCCACCCAACAGAACTGGACCCTCACTAGAGCAAAGAGACCGAATTAACTCCCAAGTTTGGAACTTTTGAGACGTTTCCGGCCACCCATACACCCCCACAAAACGCCACTTTACACCATTCTCACCCACAATATCACCACAGATATGATGATTAGAAAAGGAGAGCAAAGAGAAATCAATAACAGCAGACTTCCAGTAAACACACAAACCACCTGACCGACCAACACTATCAACACCAAAAGCAGAATCAAAACCCAAACGAGACTTTCGATTTTCCGCAGCTGTCCTACTTATCATAGTTTCAGAGACAAAAACAAGGCTAATATTTGAAATCATACTCCATCTCCGGAGCCTACGAACTGCCTGGGGGTTGCCTAAGCCCCGACAGTTCCAACATAAAAGATTCATAATGCCTGGCGGGGTTGGACATCACCAACCGCCGCCTCGACAGAATTAATCTTGCTGCCACAAAAAACATCACCATTCACTTTAGCCTTCTTATGGGCTAAATCGTCATCTAACGCATCATCAACAATCATCTCATCCACAAATTTCCTTTTTAACAAATAATTATCAGCCATCTCAAGTGAAACATCATTTAAGTCAACTTCATTAATTATATCCACCAACGTCGACTGCTGAGGATTAACTAATTTCTTTTTTGCATGAGTTTTGACTCTATAAGATTTAGCAGGGGCACGGTTTTTAGGCTCCACACTAAAGGCAAATATAGAAGCTGAACTTACATTATTTGGGCACAAAGTAAGATCTATTGACTCATTAGTGACAAGCAGATTACTTTCACCTTCCTCGACAACTCCTGGCAACGTGGCAGCAGCAGTTGGTTGATGAAGTACACCATCCTCATCGTCTCCCCCATTCCCCAGCACAATGACACGAGGTTCACGAACCTCCTCAGCTCTTTCAGCGTCCACCACTGGTTGTGGTGAAAACTGTAGTACCCGAGCACAATTACGAAACATCTTGACCTCCTCCTCCATCTTTATCCGTCCCCTTCGCGGTGAGGCTCTAAGCCATGAGCCCCACTGCTTCTCCTCCTCCTTGTCTTCTTCAGTGGCTAGTTGGCAATCACGTTCAATGTGGCCTAGACGACCGCAAAAGTAACAAAAATTGGGGAGCCATACTTCACTTCGACGACCGCAATCGAACCATCGCTATTGCGAAGTTGTTGAATGCGACGAAGGGGTTTTGTAACATCAACAAAAATTTTCAAGCGAGCCGACTTGTCCCATACAATTCCATCCGAGTCAATTTCTAGCACCTCACCAAGACTTCGCCCTATCGTCTTCACCCGAGCCTCAGACCTACTGTTCATAGGCAGGTTATAAAGGCGAACCCAAAACGGGCTGTGCGTCAAGGCAATATTCGATGGTTGTGCCCTACCATCGATCTCGTTAAGCAAAACCAAATTTTGGTCGAACGTCCATGGTCTCCCCGCCAAGACTTTTGTTTTGTCCTTCTGAGAAGCGAACTGAACGACGAACAAACCATTCTCTATGGATCGAAACAAAGCTCCTTTCGATAATACCCATATCTGATTCAACGTTTTCTTCATGGCCTCAAAATTATGCGGTCTAATTGATAAAACTTTACCTACTAAGGATAGGTTAATTCCCGAGTCATCATGGTCATCCTGTCCATCATCGAATGAAACTATTTCATTCTCCTCCTCTGAGATGCGCAGATTGGAACACCTATTGACAATATCGTCAGCCATCAGCCTAACAACAATCCCAAGGAGGGATTCAAAGGCTCGAAAATCAAGACTGCACGTTGGAGAAACCAAACTCCCTTCTCGAACCCTAGTTTCGCCCTAGAGTCGAAGACTTTTTTTTCAGAAGTGTGTTTTTGGACAGAAGATTTACTATGGGTTCACTGGGTTCAGATGAATCCAATGATTTTTGGAAAAAAATTACCCATTTTTTTTTAAATAAATAATATTTTAGCTATCTTATATATACCTTTCACGTACAATATGAAACATAAAAAAGCGGGTGCCACCGTGTCAGAGTGGTTTTGTTTCTCCATAAACTCTTTGCGTGCACGCGGGCTGGGGATCAATCCCAGCAAAAGCAAAACACCTTTTTTTTTTTTTTGGAAAAATGGATCAGTATACCCCCAACTTTGGCCCGTCCGCTTTTAATACTCCCAACTATGAGATTCCTGTATACTCCCAACTATTGGGTAGGTCCGCCAAAAATGCACCCAGGTGACTTGAAACCTATAAAACAGGTAATTTTTTATAATTTTCCTCTGGTTTATCTTTCCTTCACCCTTACCCCTTCCACCACCCACCCACCCACCACCAGTCCCCACCCCAGCACTAGCACCCTCCCCTTCCTCTTTCCTCCCCTACACCATTGCCACCAACACCCGAAAAACCTATCATCAATGGCCAATCTCCTAAACCTTAAAATTACCTCATTCCTCCCTTCCTCACATTTAAAAAAAAAATCAGATGTAAACTTCAATAATAAAAAAAAAAGACTCCAGGGGAAGAGTGCAGAGTGCAAACTCTCTCTCCACGCTCCGTTATTCAAGGCAAGTGTTGAACGCTCCTACGGGCCTCGCCTCGCTCGCCTCTAATCCGGACATGGTGGGTTCCGGTCTAGTTCTACGAACTACGGCGAGCGATGGTTATAGATGGTGGAAAATGGCGGTGCCACAAGACGAGGCCTCTGCGCATAAAGTTATTTGCTTGATTTTCTTTGATGGAATAGTTATAAATTGGGGTGTTTTTGATTGATTTTTGCAGTTAGAGATTTGATATCCATAATTTCTAGAATTTGGTTGTTGGGATAGAAATTTGAGTTTTGGTTTCTTCTGGGGAAGATGAAGAATAAGGGAACAAGATCTGCCCCTACAGCCCTCACCCAATAAATTCTCTTTCAGTCTCTTAATTTTGTTCTCCATTTTCATGCTTTCATATCTCTGGGGTGGGGGTGGCCAGGGAGGGCGCGGGGGTTCTTTTTGGAGGGAGGGGATGACACTGGGGTGGGGGAGGAAGAGGGAAAGGGGAGTGATAAAAAAAAAATTGAAAACAAAAAATTTAGTAGATGGCCAATAAGAGTACGACACATGGCATTTTTAACCTGTTAAACCAGTTCATTCAGGTCACGGTCCATTTTTGGAAGACATAACTCATAGTTGGGGTATTAAAAGCGGACGGGCCAAAGTTTAGGGTATTTTCATCCATTTTTCCTTTTCTCCAAAACCCTGATCCCTATTGATTTAAAAAAAAAACCCCGACTCCCTAACAAACGCGGAACGCCACTGCACTGCCAACTGACTGCCAGCAGTCGGTTCCCTGCTGCAGTCTCGACGGCTCGTCGCACTACTGACTACTCACCCGCCGGCCACCGTGGCACAGTGACAGCCAAAGGTAACTTTTATTTCTTCAATTTTACATATGAATTTCAGATTTTACACATTAGAATATGTATTAAATTGTTTAAATTTGTTTAGAATTTCTTTTAATAGCTAGAAGTAATTGTAATTTTGTTAATCATTTAAATGTTGAATGAATGAATGTGGAGTTGTTACTTGTTAAGTTGTTAGTTACTATGATTGAAGGCTCTAGACTCATGGAGTTGAAAGGTTGAGTAATGTGTTAAATTAGTTGGGTTAATTTCAATTAATTGTTGTTCTTGCTTATGTAATGTGTTAAATTACTTGTTTTAATTTCTATTAATTGTTGTTCTTGCTTGTGTAGATTGTGGAGTTGTTTTGTATTGTGACTATGAAGGGTTTGGATTTTTTTTGGAAAGATCGTGCGGGGAAGTTAGTGATGATGATGTATTAAAATGTTTCCAAAGTATGAAAACTCGTAGGATGCTTTTGTAATTTTTTATTGATGTAATGTAATGAATTAACATCCTATTTAGCTATCATAGTTTGATATTTGAATTAATGTATTGAACTGTAAGTAAATGAATGTAGTTTATTTTTTGACCGGCTCCGAACCCATATGGTTGGATTGCTGGATCCACCACTGGTTGATTCCCTTTCCCTGAAAAAAGGGCTACAGAGGCAATCAGGGGAAACTCAATTCTCTTTTAAGTTATGAACCAAATAGACTAAAATTTTTGGTTTGTTTCTTTTCTTTCTTCATATATACCTTTCTTGCGTCCTTTCCCGTACTTAGCTTGTTCCAAATGGCCTCTTATGGTTTTAGAGGTTGAAGAGGACCGTTAAAGAATGTAAACATGTTATTTTTTTTATATTTAGCTGTTTTGCCTACTTACAATTTGTTATCTTATTCTTAAGCATTTTTTTTCTTGATTTTCAGTAGTTGTGGTTCTTTCTGTATATCCCGTACTTAGCTTGTTCCAAATGGCCTCTTATGGTTTTAGAGGTTGAAGAGGACCGTTAAAGAATGTATACATGCTATTTTTTTTTATATTCAGCTGTTTTGCCTACTTACAATTTGTTATCTTATTCTTAAGCATTTTTTTTTCTTGATTTTCAGTAGTTGTGGTTCTTTCTGTATATCACGATGAGAATAGAGACATGTTGGTTTTGTTCTTCTAAAGTATATCCTGGTCATGGGATCCAGTTTGGTCGCAATGATGCGAAGGTAAGTTTACGAGTTTTCATTCCTTTTCATTTGCAGCTTGTGAAATATGTCCATTAATTGTATTTGGGGCCTTTGGGGAATTGGTTTGGGGAATTGGGTAATTATATTTACAGCATACTTGTCAATATCTTCTTCCCCTTGGCCTTTAGGAGTACCTTATTTAAGGGTGAACTTTAGGCAATCCTGGATCAGCTGTACGCCACAGGGAAGAGAACAATGTATTTGATGTTCAGTTTGAGAGGTGAAATGGTGCTTGTGGTAGTGGTACAAATTGGAGATGAAAGGCACAACTGTAATTATCATCCTCTGTGCTCTATTATTTGATGATCCGAGGATCAAATGCTTTGTTTCCTCCTTTTGTGATTGCAGTATTTGCCAAAGTCAAGGAAGATATTGACGAATATATGGTGTTCTGGGATTTGCTAAATCATGAACATGACCTTCAGATGGAAGAAAAGTAGAAAAGGCAAACTATATTTTTTGCTTCTTATTCCATCTTGTTGGAGAGTGTTACTAATTGATGTTTACAATCGTTAAGTTGGGTAGTGTTCAAAAAGGAGTTCTTTACTTGTTTTTAAGTATCTCGTGTACTTGAGAATTCAGACCTTGTGTGAAGAAGTTTCCGGATCTTTTACAGAGTAGGTTGCCTTTACTCTCTCGCTCCGCTGTTAATTGAACAATTATGTGACAATATGGTAATCCTTCAACTAAATGTTAGAGAATGGTTAGTTTATATACAGACAATGACCTCAAGCAATTTGTCAAGCAATGAGGTAAAATTTAGGAAATGTTGCTGTGTCCTTGACACTTATATTCAATCACCTTCATTTGCCAAATCTTTGAACAATTTTGCGGGGAGAGTCTTCCCATATATCAGACATTATATCTTGTGATGACCTGTGGGCAATAGGGGTGACTCGCAACTTTCTCCCCACTGCCTACTATGATCATGATAAATGTTTGATTATTCATGTCTCCAGTTGGTATAAGGGCTTTTTCCGCTTGTGGTTCCAAGCCCTAACAAAATTTTAAAGTTAGGTGTTTGCTTTCACAGCTCGCACCATCTTTGTCGAAATATCTGCCCAAAGTGATAAGTTTTGGAGTGTGCTAGTGGCCTAGTGCTACCCTAGTTTGATTAGATAGGAAACTGAGGTGGCACTAATGGCAGCACATGTCTTATTCTGGTTTTGCTAGTTTAAAATGACAAATTTGATATGGTTCATTCCCATTGTTAGGTCTGTTGAGTTTGTTTTATCTGCGACTCTGGAAACTCATTTTCTTTGCAGAATCTTCTCCCTTCCTACACTCCGTTTGATTTTTTTTTTTTGGCAATGCACTCTGTTAGAAGTTTGTGATTTATATTAGTGCTTTTGGACATCATTGGTAATTGCTTCGCATTCTTTTTGCAAGGACTTAACTTGTTCATCTCATGCTTCAAATTGATATGGGAGGGGCTTTGGCTTCAAAGCTTTAACTTCTTGTTGCTTTTCCGATTTTAATGCATGGCAGATATGAGGGAAGGAAGTAAACACAATTACAATAGAGTTCACTGTATGTCAATCTAATAGTGTTTTCCTGGTTGGTTAGATACTATCATACAAGTTTTAACAAAATCTGCTGAAATCCCTAAGCAATCTACAATGATCCAGGCTTCTTCCCTTTCTTTTTTCCTTCCCCCTGTTACGTGTGAAGATGGTTCTTACGTTGTGGTGGCAACAGTTGCCTACTTGATAGGATGGATTCTGTTTCAATTTGTGTAGAAGAGTAATAGCAAGAACGATAACAAAGCCATCGAGTTATTTCAGACTTGCAAGAGAACTCAACATTCCATCCTAGATTCTTCAAGGAATTGAATCATTAGCCACTCATTTGTCATTCATTTGTAGTTGTGCATAGTTCTGTCGAAAATAGTTGGTCTACAAAAAGACCGTTCTACCCTACTCCGTGAGCTATAGGGGTCACTTGAAAAGTAGTGTAAACAAAAAGTGAATCTTTTAAAATAGGTAGTGGGACTGTCTCATTGAAAAGACCGTCTCGTTTAAATATTTATACTATAAATAGTTGGTCTACAAAAGTTATGCCAACAAAAAGTGACCCCTTTAAAATAAGTAGTGCGACGGTCACACCCGAGTACTTGTCCTCATTAAGTTGATGCTCTAAATATGTATAAGAACATAATAGTGTATTTAGAACTAGACTAATTGGGGACTCTTATGAGTTCATCCTTAATGGAAATCTAGTTAGGTGGCTTTGATTCATATCATTGTGAAGTGTTAATTTTTGGCTCATTGGATCTTTCACCCGTAGTACTAGCTCTGGGAGCTTAAGTAGCTAACGTCCTGTAACTTGTAAGCCATTTGGGAAAATGAGCTGGTGCAATCCATTTCAGGTTTAGGCGTTCAGCGTTTTCCCTCCTTAACCCTTGAATTTCTCCAAGTACCTTACTTTTTAATAATTTCGGATAATGGGTTCAATGTATTATTATTCCATGTACTTTATGTGAAAGTTCTGATTTTGATTTGCAATCTAGCTGCTGCTGGGTATACTGGTTTAAATAATCATCGCTTGAAATTGCTTCCTTCTACAGATATTTAAATTTTGCAGAGCCAAATGTCACAAAAACTTTAAAATGAAGAGGAATCCGCGGAAGGTTCGATGGACCAAGAGTTACCGAAAATTGCATGGAAAGGATCTGATACAACTATACATTTGTAACAAGACGATAGTATTTCATCCTCAAAATCTTGCTGTAATGCTATTGCTACTAACTCACCTTTGTTTCTTGGCTTCCCAGGACTCTACTTTGAAGTTTGAGAGGAAGCGAAATAGGCCAGAAAGATATGATAGGAATGTTGTTGGGAATTCATTGAAGGCAATTGAACCTATTAGCAAGGTTGGAGCTAAGAGATCCTACGCTCATATCATGAAGAGGTCAGTTCCTCATCTTCGTATATCAGTAGCTGCTCGAGCAGCCAAGTTGGAGTTGTTTTTTATTTTATTATTCATGTTTTCTTTGGGAATATGTTTGCAGGATGACAGGGAACAAACGTAGGGAGCAGGACAGATCATGGAAAGAATTGCAACAAAGCCCCGACTTGGTCAAGACTCCGGCTGCCCAAAAAGAAGAGCCTTGTCTCACTTTACCAAAGATCAAAGTGAAGACTTCACAGACACAAGAAGATCATATGATGGAAGAGTAACTTGTGTGGCTTCTATGGACGCATATAGTCATTTACTATTTGTTGTTCATGTTTGTAGTCGCCGTTAACTGAACCTTGAACTACACTATCGTCCCTATGCAGTTTTTGTTGCAACTGTGGTTGCATTGCAAAGAGTGATTATTTGCTCTTTGTTTCATCTATATTTTTAATTTTTTACTAATCTTTTGTTGGTCAAGCTATAAATTTCCTGCGAAGTCTTGTGTCTATTCAAATATCAATGCTTGAGCTTCAATAATCGATAGTGCATTCATGTTCTATTCAACCTGTAACTGACATAAAATAAAGGGCAGATGAACCTAGAAAATACTTACCTCGTTTCTTTTTACTTGCAACCGTTTGACTTTTACACTATTTACAGACTCTATTTATTATAGTTAAGAAAAAACATATTCACGTGTGATGTTAGATTCGTCTCAATGTATATATTTTTCCGAATAACTACTTTATAATTTTTAATTATTGGGTAATTAAATATATAATGGTCGAAGTTATGCATTGACAAGCGTGAAAGTTGAACTGTTGTAAGTAAAAAGAAACAGAGGAAATTTTGTCCTAAAATCTAAATTGTTTCAAATTTGACGCATTTGAAAACTAGTGTGTCAAACTCGAATTGTTTTGTGTCGACTTGTTAGGTTAAGTACCAATTAATAAGTCAATTCAACTTAAAAAAGATACATAGTATGAGAAACTAGAAAATAAAAAATTTAAGTCCTTCACCTGAAAATTGGAGTACAAATTATGTCCATTACAAATCCCAACGCATTATAAATATTGAAATATATGATTATGCATATTGGATAATGGATGGTATCTACTTTTTGTTTAACTTTTATCTCTGTTATATAAGGGAAGATGAGAAGACTTGGTGTTGACCCTCTTGTATAATTGTACCATCAACTAACAAAACCAATTACATATTTTCTATTTTTTGTTTCTTTTCTTAAAACAAAAATGAACTAACAAAATGCACGACGGTTTCTGCAAAATTTACCAAATACCTTCACTTCACCAATTTTCTAAAAAAAACTTTAATCAGAACACACAAAAAACGAACGTCAGTTTCTCTACTTCATCAACCAAAGGCCTTCTTCCTCTTCTCCTTCAGAGAAAGTTTTTAAACAATTTTTGTTACATGTTGTCTGATGTTATTGGATGTAACACAATTTAGCTTTATATTTTGTTTTTGCAGTTATCGCGTGCATATAGGATTAGTTTAAATTATTAGAAGCTTGCTAGCTAGCCAAATGAGAGAAAATTGACATTGTTAATCATTGTACTGATTGTAGTAGACTAGTAAGTTATGGTATATTCCAACAGATTAAGATATGTCTTAATAATATCTAACACCTTATTAATAATGTCGTATAAGTTCAAAATAGTTGAAGAAATATAAGGTAACTTGAACATAAAGTTCTCTCACAATTTTTTTTCCTCTACCTACTTTGACCTATATGATCACATTTTGAATTCTTTAACCTTTAATATATTATAAAACAAAGATAATTATATAATAAAGTGTAGGAATATATAGATGCATATAGCGGAATTTCAGGAAACAAATTTCCTAACATCTATCACAAGATCGCATGCATAACAAAAATATGAATCATATAATAAGGAAAAGAATGTACAACCTTTGTAGCGTGTTTTCCACCGGATTGCAAGTGCTAGAGATCAAAGAACAGCAATTGATGTCCCTCTACTAAGTCCACGAGCACCAATTGATTCCCACGTTTGCTAGAACGGAAGAGGATGAACAGATTCACTCTCTTACTTTTTAGGGAGGGTGGCCGGATTTTCCAAAAGGGAAAAATAGGGTTTTTTCTCTCTTTTTCAGTTTGAATGATACTGTCAAATTGAACGTTCTTTTTCTCTCTGCTATTATAACCTTTTATAATAGTAGGAGAACGAAAGAAGAGAGAGACCTAACCTAACCCTACTTTCTCCTATTGGCCGGATTCCTTATTTCAATTAGTTACTGCAATGTGTGACCTCATAGGATTAGGTTAACTTAGTTGTAGGTACAATCAATATTGTTCTACTAACCAACATTTATTCTCTAGCAAGTAAATGTGATTACTAAACTAACGTAATTAATTATCTCTATAATAATTTCCTTTTATGTTTAGTAATTGCCGGGATGTCTAAGGACATATTCCTTCAATCTCCCACTTGTCCGAAGACAAGAGCGCAATGCTAAATTCCTTAAGTCACTTAATGCCAAATTTGATAACACCATGTTATTCTCAAATTTATGTTCCTTGATCGCTGAGTTCGAACTGCTCAAATAAGGATTAACTCTTTAATCCTATTCCGCATGGCCATGCAATTTTCCAGTTCTCGCTCATCAAGAGGCCCAGACACCATTCCTATTTAATAGGAGGACTTATCCAGTCTTGTATGACCATAACTCCCACTCAATTCTTAGCCCACCTGATCACTGCCTTTATAGCCTCCTTTTACGGCGCGGCGTTTAACAGTGTCAAAGTTAAACTAATTATGTTGTGGTTATTAAGACATACTCATGTCTAAGGAATCCACTAAATATAGTAGTTTGATTCTATTTTTAGAATCTAATTAGGTCAAGTCTCAATGTATCAACTATACATCCATATAATCAATTAGACATCTCTATGTCTCCATAGCCCATGGAACTGCGCTATCAATTAATTATATACTAGTCTTTTAAATAAATCACTTATGTCCAATTTAGTGATTTAGACTAGGGACTTCAAATAAATTGTGATTTTCAGTTCACTTTATAGGGTTCCAATATCAAAACGTTTTCGATAATCCTATTTGAAAACACAAATTATTTGGACATTTTATTTAATACTAAACAAACAATTAAATAAGAACGGAATTTTATTGATAAACATTTCAAAGCATAATAAATGTCTTTACAATTGTAAACATGAAGTAAACAACCTAAAACCATTCTCCCATATGCTTAAGCCCCATAGACCTAGTATGACACTCATGCTTAGGTTGAGCAAGCGGTTTAGTCAGAGGATCTGCTACGTTATCCTCAGTATGAACCTTGCTTACTTTCACATCCTCTCTACCAACGATTTCTCGAATGAGATGGAATTTCCTGAGCACATGTTTAGACCTTTGATGCGATCTGGGTTCCTTAGACTGAGCAATGGCACCATTGTTGTCACAATACAACTCAATGCCATTCTCAATGCTAGGAACTACACCAAGCTCACCAATGAACTTTTTGATCCAAACGGCTTCCTTTGTCGCATCGTCCGCCGCAATATACTCAAGCCTCCGTTGTAGAATCCGCGATGGTACTCGCTTAGAGCTCTTCCGACTCACGGCTCCTCCATTGAGACAAAATATGAAACCAGATCGAGATCGGAAATCATCTTTGTCACTCGGAAGCTTGCATCGGTGTATCCAAGAACAACCAACTCACTATCTCCACCATAAACCAAAAAATTATCCTTAGTCCTTCGCAAGTACTTAAGGATGTTTTTCGCCGCAATCCAAGGCGCATCTCCCGGATTTGATCGGTATCTCGCCGCATATACTCAAAGCATATGCAACATCCGGTCGAGTGCATATCATGGCATACATAATGGATCCTACAGCAGAAGCATAGGGAACATTACTCATACGCTTGACCTCATCAGGACTCGAAGGACACTGAGTCTTGCCAAGTGCAATGCCATGTTGCATGGGAATGAAACCTCTTTTGGAGTTTTCCAGCTTGAACCTTGCAAGAACCTTATCAATATAAGTTTCCTGACTGAGCCCAATTAGCCTTTTCGATCTATCTCTATAGATCTTTATTCCCAATATGTACTCTGCCTCTCCTAGGTCTTTCATAGAGAAACAATTTTTAAGCCATTCCTTGACTGACTCAAGCATGGTCTTATCATTTCCTATGAGAAGTATGTCATCCACATACAAGACCAGAAAAGTAATACTACTCCCACTTAACTTCTTGTATACACAAGATTCCTCTTCATTTCTGAGAAAACCAAAATTCTTGACTGCCTCATCAAATCTGAGGTTCCAACTCCTTGATGCTTGTTTTAGTCCATAAATGGACTTCTTAAGCTTGCATACCCTGCCTGGATTTTCTAGATCTTCAAAACCTTGAGGTTGTGTCATGTACACATCCTCTTTCAAGAATCCATTCAAGAAAGCGGTTTTGACATCCATCTGCCATATTTCATAGTCATGAAAGGCAGCAATCGCAAGGATTATCCTAATGGACTTCGAAGATGGCTCTTCGGTGAGAAGGTTTCATCATAGTCAATACCATGAATTTGTTTGAAACCTTTCGCCACCAACCTTGCTTTGAAAACACTAATGTTTCCATCCTTGTCTGCTTTTCAACTTGAAAATCCATTTGCATCCAATGGGTTTTACCCCATCGAGCAAATCAACCAAGTCCCATACTTGATTTTCGACATGGAATCCATTTCGATTTCATGGCCTCAAGCCATCTTTCGGAGTCTTGACTCTCCAAAGCATCTTTGTAGCTAGTAGGTTCTTCCGATTCTAAAATCGTTATTTCGTAACTTTCGGTCAAAAGGAAATCAATATATCTCTTTGACGGAATGATGGTCCTACTAGACCTACGTTGGGGAACAACGAAGAAGTTTCTACCTCATTAGGTTGAGTGACTTCGCACCGGAGTATCTCCAAGTGGGACGGTAGGAGGTACGTGAATTGAATGCACCGCCTCCCCGAGCATTTTCATGCCGGGCCGCCTCCGATGAGGTGTTAACCTCATCCATTTGTTGCTCATCTCGAATTTCTTCGAGATATACATTTTTCCCACTTGTTTTTTCCGGAAATAAACTCCTTTTCCCGGAAAGACACCATTACGAGCAACAAACACTTTGTTTTCGTTTTGGTTGTAGAAGTAGTATCCCTTAGTCTCTTTTGGGTAACCCACAAAGAGACATTTATCGGATTTGGGTGAAAGCTTATCGAAAGTAAACGTTTTACATAGGCTTCACAACCCCATACCCTTAGAAAAGACAATTTTGGAACGTTTCCACCCACATTTCATATGGTGTCTTTTCCACTTCGCTTTGGATGGTGCTCGTTAAGTGTGAATGCCGCCGTTTCAAGCGCAAATCCCCGTAATGAAATAGGAAGATCAAGAAGACTCATCATGGATCGAACCATATCAAGTAGAGTTCGATTCCTTCTTTCGAAAACGCCATTTAACCGTGGTGTTCCTGGTGGAGTCCATTGTGGAAAGTATTCCACAATCCTTCAAATGATCACCAAATTCTTGAGATAAATATTCGCCACCACGATCGGATCGTAATGCCTTAATTTTCTTCCCAAGTTGGTTTTGTACTTCATTCTGGAATTCCTTAAATTTTTCAAAGGATTCCGACTTATGCCGCATGAGGTAAACATATCCAAATCTGCTCACATCATCGGTAAAAGTAATGAAGTAACCTGTACCCTCCCCTAGCCAACGTACTCATGGGTCCGCACACATCGTATGTATGAGGGCTAAAAGATCATTGGCCCTTTCACTTGAACCTCGTGAAAGGTGACTTTGTCATTTTCCCCATTAAGCAAAACTCACAAGTATCAAGTGATTCGAAATCAAATGATTTGAGAATTCCATCTTTATGAAGCTTCTCAATACGCTTTGAACTTATGTGGCCTAATCGACAATGCCATAGGTATGTCGGGTTCGAATCATTTGTTTTAGGTTTCTTGCTGTCTATGTTATAGATGTGTGTTTCTAAGTCTAGCACATATAAACCATTTGATAACTTAGCCGAGACATAGAATAAATCATTCAAATAAGCAGAACAACAATTATTCTTAATTTGAAATGAAAAACCTTCCGAATCCAAAACCGGAATCGAAACAATATTCTTGGTTATAGTTGGAACATAATAACAATTATAAAGTTCTAATACTAAACCAGAAGGTAAAAGTAGACTACAATCTCCCACAGCCAAAGCAGCAACTCGTGCTCCATTGCCCACGCGGAGGTCCACTTCTCCTTTGCTCAATGATCTACTTCTTTTTAGTGCCTGCACATTACAAATAATGTGAGATCCACACGCAGTATCAAATACCCATGAAGTAGAAGTAGATAAGTTAATCTCTATAACATAAATACCTGAAGTTGAAGCACCACTCTTCTTATCCTCCAGATACTTGGGGCAATTCCTCTTCCAGTGGCCAATCTTATGGCAGTGGAAGCACTCATGTAGTGCTGCTACTTTTGCCTTAGGAGTGGCCTTTGGCTTTGAAGTATCATCAGTGGCAACAACCTTGCCCTTGTTCTTCTTCTGAGGTGCCCCCTTTTTCTTGAATTGCTTGCTTTTCCTAACCATTAGAACATCCCTATGTTCAGGTTCGCTAAGCAAGCTCCTTTCGACTGAGTAAGCATACCATGCAGCTCTTGCAAGGTAGCCTCCCTCCTTGCATGTAAAAATTCAACCGAAAATTTTGAAAATTTTCGTGCAAGGATTTGATCACAATATCGGTTGCTAGTTCGGGGGATAAGTGGAAGCCCAATTTTTCCATGATCCGAAAGTGTCCAATCATATTGAACACATGCGGACCAACGGGTTTTCCTTTTCCTAACTTGCACTCCAAAGAACTTACAATGAGCTTCAAACCTCTCCGGCCTCGCGTTCTTCCCGAAACATAGTTTTCATTGTTGGAGGATGGAATAGGCGTCCGAACCATCAAAACGTTTTTGAAATTCTGGTTCCATGCAAGCAAGCATCAAACATGTTACTTGCACAGAATTTGCCTCAATGGTTTGTCTTGCTCTCCTTTCAGCTGGAGTAGCAGTGTCTAGCAGGGGTTCAGGGAGAGGATTATCAAGAACACTTTCCCTTCCTTCAGCTCTGAGAACGATTCTCACAGCCATTTCCCATTCTAGGAAGTTATGAGCAGTTAGTTTGTCCTTTTCGAGTAAATAGCGCAAATTAAAACCGGGGTGGTTGTTGTTGTTTGAACCAGACATGATAACTACAACAAAAGAATAATAAAGCAAGATTCAATCAATGTTTATCAAGAAAGCAGCAATTAAACAATTTTAATTAACTACTACCCTTTATTCAAAATAAGAGTCCCCTATTGAATAAAGAAATACCAAGATCCCCTCCCACTACAATCAAACGGACTTTGGCCCTGCCTTCAATTTATAGTAGTTGAGGTAAGTAAACATTTTACTAGTTATAACTAATTATAATTCTTGGTAGACAGGTTAACAACTCCTTGTTTACTCCTATCTCTTTGCTTCAAAACCCAAAACTTTGTCTTTTGATGATTTTGTTGAGTTAAACCAAACATTAACTTGTAAGTTTCAAAAAACCCACCCTACTATCCCCGGATAAAATGAGCAACACCCTGCTTTGGCAGAACCTATTACTCACTATCTAAGGCGTTATAGGTGTTGTTTGGAAAAGCAATTAAACTCAATATTACATTTTGGGGACCTAAGTTTACTCTGTTGGTTAATTTAAAGTGAACACATAACATAAATAACCACACATATATAAACTTAATCAAGCATTTAAACATGATAAATGAATAAATGCATATAAGTATAATTAAAAGTGATCCTAGTATGGCCCCTAAACTTAGGAAAACTAATTTTCATGAATTCCTCCTTGAAACTCTTGGATCTCCATCCTTAATTCTCCAGGGAACTTCATTCTTGATTACATAACATTTATAATTTAAATAACTTGAATTTAAATTACAAAAATACAAACGATACGCAGATCGTATTTGATTTACAGAAAATTGAACGATGCGCAGATCGTATTTTCTATCCTAGTTTTGGGCCATACTAGTCACAACATGCAAAACATAATATCAAACATATTATATTAAGCATCCATGCATTTTTAATATCATAATGAAATAAACATTAAAAATCACTTATTAACAATTAATAAGCAAATAAAACATGTCATTAACAATTAATAGTAAACATGTCAATTTAGTTAAACTTAGCAAATTTAATAAATAACTAAAGCAAAAACGTTCCATATTAGTTATAGTACTTAACCGTTTAAGTAGTAAACTAAGCCTAGGAAAATCCCTTATTTTAATTCAATTAGGACATATTATGGATTTAATCAAATTAAATTTTAATTTGCATGATTGGAAATTAATAAGAATGCTCAAACTAAAAAGAAAAAGGAAAAAGAAAAAAAAATAAAAATTGATCAACTAACAAAGACAAAACCGCATTCCTTGATTAAATGCCTTCCCTTTTCTTTTCTTTTCTTTCCCCTTTTTTTTTTTTTTTTTTTTTTTTATAATTGAAACTGCAGTCAACTGCAGTAACAAAGTTCCATGAAATGAGGAACTGCAACCCACGAATTCAGCCATGACCAGAGATCTTCAATCGATTGAAGATTCGCCACTAGCAGCCAGAATGAATCCCACCACCGCAAAGAAGCCGCACAACGCGCCCGCGTCTCGCCGCCAAACCCGCACAACACCACCGACCCGCAAAATCAGCCATCAAACATGGCTTCCTTTCACTGATTGGCCACGGCAAGCAGGGGAATCCCCACCACCGCGGCTCGCCGCGGCCGACCGTAACAAGACCAAGAAAGCGCGACATCCGCCCCGTAGCGCAAGGCCGCCTGGGTCGGCGTCTTCTCACCCACGCACAACTTCGTCGCAAACCACCGTGGCTGCACCGGTGAGATGCGCCACCCAGCCATGGTTGCCGAAAACTCCTTATTTAATTTATGCAACAATTACATGAATTAAAACTGAATTTAATTGTGAAAATTTATGCAAAGTTGTGGTTAAGAGATGATTTGGGCCAAAATTTCGAAAATTCAACAACTAAAATCAGAATTTTGGAGTTTAGATCTCATCAAGATGAGAAATCCGAAATTTACTAAGTGAAAACTGAAATTTTACAACAAATTTGTCTTTCAAAAATTCAGTTCACGTAGCATTTAGATTAATTTTATTTAACAAATTAAAATCTGAATCTTAATTTTGTTATTTAGATTTAATGCTATAATCTCCATTAATCATAAATCTAATTATAAAATTGATCAACAGTTGAACAAGGTGTCGAAAATTGAGCATAGTTATAATTTAAAACAAATTTTTAACAACTTCCAATCAATTAATATCACCATATTAATTATGCAAATTAATCCATAAATAAATCCCTACTTAAATTGAATAAAAATAATCATAAACCACATGAACATGATCATATAATCATTATGCAAGAGGCAAAACTGATACCACTGTAGGAATATATAGATGCATATAGCGGAATTTCAGGAAACAAATTTCCTAACATCTATCACAAGATCGCATGCATAACAAAAATATGAATCATATAATAAGGAAAAGAATGTACAACCTTTGTAGCGTGTTTTCCACCGGATTGCAAGTGCTAGAGATCAAAGAACAGCAATTGATGTCCCTCTACTAAGTCCACGAGCACCAATTGATTCCCACGTTTGCTAGAACGGAAGAGGATGAACAGATTCACTCTCTTACTTTTTAGGGAGGGTGGCCGGATTTTCCAAAAGGGAAAAATAGGGTTTTTTCTCTCTTTTCGGTTTGAATGAATCTTTGTCAAATTGAACGTTCTTTTTCTCTCTGCTATTATAACCTTTTATAATAGTAGGAGAACGAAAGAAGAGAGAGACCTAACCTAACCCTACTTTCTCCTATTGGCCGGATTCCTTATTTCAATTAGTTACTGCAATGTGTGACCTCATAGGATTAGGTTAACTTAGTTGTAGGTACAATCAATATTGTTCTACTAACCAACATTTATTCTCTAGCAAGTAAATGTGATTACTAAACTAACGTAATTAATTATCTCTATAATAATTTCCTTTTATGTTTAGTAATTGCCGGGATGTCTAAGGACATATTCCTTCATAAAGTTCATTAAACAATTTGTCTATAAACATACTCTCATCAAAGAAGTTTTTAAATTTTCTACTAACAAAAAGTAAGAGAATAAAATTTTTTGACAGAAAGGTTGTCTTTTTAGATATTCATTTAATCAAAGTTCTACTTTTTGATAAAAAACGCAACCTTTGAAATGAAAAAAATTATGGCAGATAATGGGTAGATTGTCCACTATCAATTAACAGCTACTCCTGGCGGAGTATTTGGAGTGCCAAAAGCTTGGTAAAGGAAGGAATTATGTGTAGAGTTGGCAATGGGAAGAATATTGATATTTGGAGAGACCCTTGGGTAGGAGATGACAGGGGGATATTTATTGAGAGTGAAAAAGTTGAAAGTCTTAGTGTTGTGGGGGATTTGATAAATTACAAAACCATGGAGTGGAGAGTAGATTTACTTGAACAACATTTCTCTGAAAGAGATGTAAGATGTATCCTTGCTATTCCTCTAAGTGCTCGTGGAGGTGCAGATTATTTTATGTGGGCTTATTCTCGATCGGGATGGTTGTTATACTCTGAAAACAGCATATATGTTAGGGAAAGGGGGTAACCTTAATGACTTTCATGGTGCTTGGGTGGATCTTTGGAAGCTGGAAATATCACCTAAGGCCCGCCATTTTATGTGGAGAATTTGCACTAAATCCCTACCTGTTCGTGCAGCACTTAAAGCTTGTCATCTCCTAGACACTGCCCCATGTCCGTGGTGCCTAGATAAAGACGAGACCATGTTCCATGCTCTAATGGGATGTGAGAGAATTCGATCGTTATGGAAACAGTGCGGTTGCGAGGAGATGGCGAAGGATAGTGATGAGCTGGGTTCTCTTGAGCTAGTGGTTAAATGGTGTAAGATGGATGCAAAGATGGTTCAGCGAGGGTGCTTTCTTGCTTGGAATATATGGTTCGAGCGAAACAAGTTTGTTTTTGAAAACAAATGTGTCCTGCTTGAAGTTCTTGCCCAACGAGTCTATCGCCAATGTGAAGACCACAATGTGTATACTAAGCGGATTTATGCAGGTTCAACAAAGACCTCCTCTCCAAGCCCAAACAAGTGGTGTGCTCCTCCTGAGGGGTTGATCAAAATAAACACCGACGCATCTTTGAGTGAGGAAGGCGTGGCAGGCTTGAGTGCTGTAGCGAGAGATAGCGAGGGGAAAGTCCTTTTCTCGGCGGTGAGGAGAACCCGAGCCTGGTGGCCACCTGATGTAGCGGAAGCCAAAGCCATCCACATGGCTGTAGGATGGGCAAAAAGACAAGGGTTCAAGGATTTAATCATCGAGTCCGACGCTCAAGTCTTAATCTCCCGATTGTCTCAAGCAACAATCTTCTTCTCTGACTTGGATGCCATCCTTGGTGATATTATCTCTATGTGTTCTAGTTTCCATTCTATTTCTTTTTCTCATGTTAGAAGGGGCGGGAATTTTGTTGCCCACCTTTTGGCGAAAGTAGTGCCGTTTGGTTATGAGCAATGTTGGGTTAATAATTGTCCCAGTATTGTTTCTCCATATGTACTCATGGACGCTCTGTTTATTGATTAATGAATGTTTTATGCTTTTCCCTTCAAAAAAAAAAAATTAACACTTTATCATTGCTCATATAAGTATATAACTATATGCTTAAACATAAACATTTAAACACGAACATAAATACATAATGATAATCCGCACACATTACACTTTTTTTTTTTATTTTACATGGAAGAGAAATAATTTTCCTTGTTTCTAGATATTTTTCTCTATGTTTTAACAAATTTTCAGACATGGATTAAGATTTAAGGATAACATCTAAAGGACAACGGTAACCATACAATATATTAAAAAAAAAATCAAACTAACCCCTAAATCTAAAAAATTCCCCCATTTAAGCGCGCAAATTTAACGAAACAAACCCTTTTCTCATCATCAAATCCACTAAATCAAATGCTCACCATATCACCTTCTTCACTACTAACCATCACAAAATCTTCATCATGCAACAATTTCTCAATCGCAAATCCTAATTTCCGAAAAATCCGATCATCTTCCACCTTAAGAGAAGCTGAGGTGGATGAGAGAGAACCAAAATCTTCGCCGGCGGCGGATTTTCCGGCGATAAAGTCGGCGAAGAGAGTGGTGTTAGTGCGGCATGGGCAGAGTACGTGGAATGCGGAGGGAAGAATTCAAGGGAGCTCCAATTTCTCAGTTTTAACTACTAAAGGCGAATCTCAGGCTGAAACTTCTCGTCAAATGCTTCTTGATGATTCCTTTGACGTCTGCTTCACTAGGTTTCGTTTCGTCTTTTTTTTTTTCTCTTTAGTACTTCCTCCGTTCTTCTTTACTTGCAACGTTTAAGTTAGGCACGCGGTTTTAAAAAACTTAAACACTGCTAAATTTGTCCGTTTACCTTGTCTAATCTCTTCTTTAAATCGCGTGCCATAATGGTAGATGTTGCAAGTGGGAAAAAAAATAAACTGAGGAATCTTAATCTTATTTTATGGTATAATGATTGATTATTGTTTGATAAAGTACAATGAGATGAGGTGGAATGTGGTTTTGTAGTTGAGACAATTTGAAATTTTGGATTCAGGGTTTATACTTTATATAGTATAATTGGTGTTTAATTATTTGATTGAAAATTAGGTGGCTGAGCTCACGTGTAGTGGTGGAATGAGATGATTTTCGTGAAAGACCCTTTATAATAGCTGAATCGTTTCGATGCTCCTCAGTCCTCATAGGCCGGAACTCGGTCTGTTTAGGGTTATCTTGGGAAATCCTATCACGAATCACGAACTATTCCATTACTATTTTACAGGAGTTGTCAAAAATTTTGCGACATTTCAGAATAGTATATGTGACTATTAATTCGGGATAGAGGGAGTGATTTCAAGTATGACATATTTCTGTTCTCAGTTTGAAGTTTGCACTTGACTGCTTTCTGATTTGCTGTTGCAGTCCCCTGGCTAGATCGAAGCGAACTGCTGAAATTATCTGGGGTAACCGTAAGGAGCCAATGATCCCAGATTTCGACCTGAGGGAAATAGACCTGTATTCTTTTCAAGTTGAGTTTTATCTTCCACTTTAGGGGATGGAGCCTTCAACAAGTTAGAGTTGTCATGGTCCACTTCTTGTTGTTGATCCAATTGATTGTCTGTAGGGGCTTTTGAAACATGAGGGGAAGGAAAAATTCGGCACTGCATTTCATCAATGGCAGTTAGATGCTCCGAACTTTGTAATAGATGGACATTATCCTGTCAGGGAGTTGTGGACACGTGCCAGAAGCAGTTGGGATAGCATATTAAATCATCAAAGCAAGTCCGTGCTTGTGGTTGCTCACAATGCTGTCAATCAGGCTCTTGTTGCAACAGCAATTGGTAATTTTTGTTGTTTTGTTTGATGCTTCGGATATGCATATTCATGCTTTTCTAATTCTTCTTTCCTGTCTTTAATCTGATTAGGCTTGGGAACTGAGTATTTCAGAGTTCTACTTCAGAGCAACTGTGGTGTTAGTGTGCTAGATTTCATTCCTCGAGCGGAGGACAAGTCTCCACACATCTGCCTTAATCGTTTAAATCAGGTCCAGAAGTTATTAAGCTGTCTGTGCGTAGCATTGAATTATTAGTATTCAGAGTATCTACTCAATGTGCAAAATTTCTAGATGAAGTTGCTACAGTGCTAATACCCTATCGGCCCGTTTGGTAGTTGGTTATAAATGGTGGTAATGAGAATGAATTTGTATGTAAATTTGTGAAGAAGATCATTGTTCATTCCCATGGTAATGCTAATTTATGGTAAAGTGTCTATTTTTCTTCTTAAATTTTCATTCCATCCAATACCACCTTGTAGGTGGTAATGAGTGGTAATGAAAATTGCTTCCCCTTGGAGACAAAAACACAAGCTTTAGGAGTGAGGTTGCTTCCCCATGGAGAAAAGAACACAAACTTTGGGGTTGAAATTGTCTCCCTATGGAGATCTTAAGGGTGCTTCCCTTGTAACCTTACACTTAAAATGCATTCCCATTACCACCATTTATTACCAACTACCAAACGGGCCGTATATTGTTTAACTACCATTGATCAGTAAGTGAGCTTTGTGTTTGTATTTTTTTTTTCTTTTGAAGGGATTGTCTTTGTGTTTGTTTAACTACCTAGGCATTGCAAAGTTTTCTAGAATATGCTGTAGTCTTTGTCTCATTGCTAGATGCATTTGCTGATATGATGAGAAAGTGTTTCGTAAACTACCATCCAAAACCGTCAATTGTCTCCTACCTTTCTCTGTCCCCACTAATCTTTCAATGCCTAGGGCGTCCAATATCCCTCAATCACTAACAAGCAGTGCCAAGGACTGCCGGTGAATCGTCAGTTTTCTCAGTAGGTGTAGTTGTATGGATAATGTCAACTTTAGCAAGGGTGTGTTCATTTCAACTGATGTAAATTGAACAAAACTTATCTAAACTGGAACTTGAGCTTTAAGTATACTGAATACTGAACTGAATTGATAGAACTAAACTAAACTGAACTTTTCCGAACTGAACTGAAACTTGTAAAGGTAAGCTGAAAAGAATTACATCCTAAATCTCCTTAGCTTTGCTGGAGGAATATAAGACCACATGGTTTGTTAGTGGTAGCTAACATGGCTTACTTGAATTTCCTTTAGATCAATGAGCTTTATGCACCTCCTATGCGTTTTGTGCTGTCTGAAACTCAAGTAAATTGTTATTCGCATGTGGTATTCTATAAGCTAACCATCTAGCCTATACTATCAGTGAAGTTGCAATCACTGGTTGATTGTCGTCTCATGTACAAAAGATTTATCTATCCATTATTGATGATCTTCAAGTGGATCATTATAAATTTATGCATGGTATTGATTGGGCTGCAGACTCCTAATTCACCTATTGCTGCTGGAAGTTCTGCGGGTCGAAAAGCCAGTAAGCGCATCATCCTGGTTTGTCATGGATCATCGATGAACATTGAGGAGGTGTGCCAGAAACTAACTTAATCTCTTCCTATCTGTTGCTCGTCGTTATTCGCTAAGCTTTAAAGTGGATTCCCTATAGCCACAGCTACTTTATGAACAGAACAGGGCTGCTGTTGTGATTCAAGCAATGCTAGTAATATGCTTGCTCAAATAAGATATACGTAAAAGGCATAACTACTCACAATATATATTCTTCCCGTTATATCTGTGAATTGTAACTATTGCCGCATGATTAAGAGTGCTGGTCCAGACTGTATCAGTGGGTTGGTATCCTGGCAATAAAAATATCCTCTTATGTATTTTGACATATTTACTTTTCTGGAAGGCGGTGAACAGGGTGCTAAATCTTCAAATCATCAAATTGTCTTCTCGTTTTGTACCTAAGAAGCCACTCTGGAACCTTGATATCCATCAATTATGTTGGTAATAATTATTATATTCAATAATATTGAACGACTGAATTTTGTACCTCCCCTCTCGACAAGGTCTTGCGTGAGATGGGTTTATGGTGAGATTAGGCAACTTTTATACAGTTCTATATGAGGTGACATTTATGGACTTGGCTGGTAGCTTTTTATGGTGTGTGAGGTAACTTGGGGGCCATCTTGTCACCTATGATATCACGATTTTCCCCCACCCCATAAGTGTTTAATTTTATGTTAAGAACTGTCTCAGATTCTCAGTTAATTATTGATCTCTTACTGAAATTAATTATGTTTATGGTGTTTTTATTCCTGTTGCACTCAAGAAACTGGATATTCGAATATGGTAGCTAAAGATATATTTTAAAGGTCTCTAGTTTCTTACAACTTTTTGCAGGTGTTTTCCAAAAATTTAGATCTGAACTTCAGGTTAATGTATTCAACAGGCTAACGTTTCACTTCCTGGAAATCAGCCTATGAGCATGCTTGGCATCATTCAGGTGACTAAAGCTTCTCATGATCATGTGTTGGGTTCTTACTGATACATTTTATCAGTTATGTAATCTCATTCTTGTGTGATAACAGTCACAGAAAACTGCAGAACTATTACTTGATTTGAAAGTGAATACAGTAGTTAGCTGCCCTGGAAAGGCTTCAATGGAGACAGCACAGATCATATCCAAGGTAAATTGATTGAATTTTTTAGACCAACCGTCGTACTTTGCTTGACCCTTCTTTACATGTAACTATTCCTTTTTTTTTTTTATGGGATGCACCTAACAATTCTTACTCTGCACTTAAAAGAGTTGCAACTGCTGAACTCTGATACATTTTATCAGGTTCAAGAAGCCGCAGATTGCTTAGGCGCTGATTGTGTGCCACGATATGTAGATGTTAAGGAAATGAATAGAGTTGATGTGGAAACCATGCTTGGCCAGTCAAAACAAGTAAACTCTATTTATAACTCCATACCCCCCACCCTCCAATAAAAAAAAGAGGTTCCAACATGTCAAGTTGTCAACAGATCATCAGGCATGAAATGCTGCAGCTTTCTTATTTACTCTCTCATTCCCTTCCATACAGGACGGAACTGTCGATTCAATTCTTTCGCCAAATATGCTTAGTCTTCTATGGGATCAGACAGAGAAAGTGTGGCAAGCTTTATTAGACGAGTTATCTGATCCTTCTGAGGTGGTTGTTGCTGTAGGACATCCAATTCTCCACATTGCATTGATCACACATTGCTTGAATTTATCGAAAGATTGGATAGGATCATTCCATCTTGATGAAGGTAGTATTAGTGTCATTGACTTCCCGGATGGACCGAGTGGAAGAGGCGTTGTTAGATGCATAAATTATACTGCCCATATGGGAAGATGGTCAATTCCTATCACTATGCCAACAATGGATGAGGACGAGTTCTACTAGTTATATCGCTGTATTGTTGTATATGTTGAACTAGTATTTATCTTATTGTTGTAGCTGTTCAAAAGAACTGAAAGACATTTCATTGTCCCTAATCTTGAGTATTACTGGGTCATTGCATATAAAAGCAAGTTTGTATTCAATTTTCATCCAATTTTTGCTTTTCTTTTCTTTTCATTTGATTTGAGCTGATTTAAAATTAAAACTCGAGTCTCAATATAAGTTTTACTATTGTGGTATTATTTGATTGGGTTTTTCCGTTTTTATGCATGGATCATGTTGACTCTTGGTTTTTTTAATCAATACAAAACATGCATTATGCATGGAATATCTTAGTAGGGGTGCATATTCTTCACCTATATTTCATTGAACTCAATCTATTTGAAGTTATTGAAACTTATTTTATACCTATTTGAAGGGAAGGGAAGGGAAGAGAAGAGAAAGGAAAAGAAAATAAAGTAATTAAAATTTCCAATGCTTGGTTTGATGGAAGCAAGGGAAAATATTCGAATGTTTGGTTAGCGAGTTAGTTTTGCGTGGACGCAGTCACAATAATATTATTATGACTAAACACCAAAGCCCACTTATTTAACATATGTGACTTTTTTCCATATAAGAACCTTTTTAAAATTTTAAAGTTATATTATACGGTTAATATCTACCATAGTATTTTTTTTTTTTTAATATAAGTGACTCTTTCTCACATTAGTTTATCATGATTGAAATTTTCACTTTGTGACGTAAGAACCTTTTTTTCACATAGTCAAATTTCACAATCTATATCTACTCATCTTTCATATCTATTTTTTTTATATAGTGATTTTTTTTTCATAAATTACATGAATTAGCATTAGGTCTACACTAAATTAGTGTGGACCAAGTCCATATAATTTTTTCACTTTTTAATGTTCATTTTCCTCTCAAATTCCTTCATTTTGAGATGAATGGAAATTAGAAAAATTAAAGGATTATCTTTCCACCACTCCCTTCCCTTTCTTATACAATCCAATTTTTTTAACCAAACAAGACAACCTCTTATAATTTATAATTTCTTTCTCTTCCTTTCTTTTCCACCCAACTTTTCCCTAGTAAACTTGCTAGTGATGGTCTTCTCACATTCATTAATGGCAAATTGGTCATTTCCATCCTCTATTTCCACTAAACAAACAGCTTGTTGGTGTTTTTATGAAGAGAATGGGACCGGTATGTTACAAACTTATGATCTTATCTGTTAGCTCTTCTTAAACCTTTTGGAGGGATGTTCTCGTAATTTTTTTTGAAGGATTGTTCCCGAGAAGTTTGAGAAACAAAGTATATTTTATCAATACTCATATTTTTTTCGGATTTTCCAGAAAACATAACATTTTCCGTTGTATGCAAAAATTTGTTTCCCAATTAGAAACAAGACACAACTATTCGTATTCCATATCTAAAATTATCAAATTATGCATATAAATCTTTATCATTGTTATGTAAATATTCTATGTATATTTAGTTATATAGTTTACTAAGATTAATCCTTATATATTGTACTTTGTATATAATCTTGGCAAAGCAATGAATATAGTCTCGCAATATCTTCCTACTATGACACGAATAAAATTATTTACATCATCTAAAAAAATGATTGACCTTATTAGCTTGACCTTTTTAGTTTGCTATAACAAATTTTATCTGCTGGTTGATATGTTTAATCCAATCGTCAACTTTTTTACAAAAATCTTTTCCAAGATATATCAAATCCATTATTAATTTTAAGATACAAAAGAATCTGAACATATATTTTCTTTTAACTGAAAAATTTGACAGTTGGATTTCTTGGACGCTACTTTTCTCCTTCTTAACCCCTTGTTAAACCCCATTCGACCTTCCATAAAAAAAAAACACCCACATTTTTTTATAGAAACATATAGAGATACAAGGAAACGCAAAATTTGCAGAAAACTTTGTTTCTGACAAAGTAGGAGAGAGAAAATCACAAAAATGGAGAAAATAGAACCAGCATGGCTAAACTCAATGATCCATGCCGAATTCAACACAACACCATACAGAAAAGCTAGTGAGAAAGCTTATTTTTGTGTTGATTGTGGAGGAGAAACTTTAATCAAAACAGAGACGGAAACAGAGCATAAAGGGCACAAAATTTTCAGAGGAATGAAGAATTCTGGTCAATATTGCTATTTAAAAGATGACATATTGAGTTTAGGGTCTGAAGTTTTAGACATTTATGGGGTTTGTGTTTACACAGCAAATTCAACTGGTGTTATTTTCCCAAAATCATCTTCTGATAAATATCACAGTAGAAAGGGGCTTCCTGGGTGTTGTTTCTCTTGTGGAAAACCCATAAAAGAGACTGCATTGTACTGTTCAATTCTTTGCAAGTTAGTTTCTAATAAAGACAAGGCGAAACTCGAGAAGATGATGTTGATGAGGGAGCAAGAATCCTTGGAGGGTCTTTCTTTGATGAAGAGTATAATCAAGAACAAGAAGAGAAACATGGTTGAAGAGACAAATGTGGGTGAATCTTCGGAAATCAAGCATGGAGGTAGTGTAATTCTGCAAAAGGAAACAGAACAAGTGAAGAACAAAGGTAAAGAAATGGCTAACGACGCGAAATTGGAGAATTTGGTTGATGTGGTTGAAATTGTTGGGCAAAGTTATCAGAAGAGGCCAAGGAAAGGAATTCCAAGAAGAACTCCTTTCTTTTGATGATGATGGGTTCCAAAATAACTTCTAACTTTGGTATAGTTAAGTATGGTGTTTTTGCCCTCTTTAATGATGTTAATTTTTTTTAGGGGACTTTAATGATGTTAATTAATGTGGGTTTTAGGTGAATATTAGGGTTTATTTAGTACTTGATCACATTAGTACTGTTAATATTTTATCATTTTTGCCCTGTTTTAGTTAGGTTGTTAATGGGGTATGTGAATATCAAGGCTGAATTAGTTTAGTATGAGATACATTGTTAGTAGTATAGTATGGACCTTTTGGTTTCGGATTGTTGTAGGCTTTAAGCCAAAACTTTGGTTGGTTTTATAATTTGTTAGTAGTGTGAATATCAAAGAATGGATTATACTATCTGGTGGAGTCACATTCAAAGAATGCATTATCTTGTATGAACAATTTAGTACTAAGATGTTTTGACAATAAGCTGAGAAATATTCTTATTATCATAAACAAGGTGAGCTTACTTTTGTCATTTATGTATTTTATGTATTTCGTGGAGCTCTCTACTTTCCTTGATGGCTTTTTACCTCTTAACAAAATCCTCAAATCTCTTATAAAACTAATGTTCATTCAGCATTCTGTATCAACTTTCAAGTATAACTCTGTGTGTGTCCATTGTTTGGATATTTTCTTTTTTCCGGATATAGATTAAGGAATAAGGAGTACATCGATTTTGGAATTAGTTGATTTGTTTTAACCAACATTCAGCAAATACTTTCCTTTTTTTCGGATCTACTTTTAGAAAAAGAAAAAAATAGCTTTGTTTCTGATTCATTTTTAAAAAAAAAGATAGGAAAAATTCACATTAATGATTTCGACTATAATTGTTGGTTTGATTTTTAATTGATGTTTAATGGCTCCCATTTCCATAAGAATGAATACTATGATTCACGTTTCGAACAGGCATGAATAAAGCATCTATAGGATAACTTCCGTCTTGAAAGTTATTTGGCGCTTTTATATGATATCCTCGATTTCTCTCCAGTTGTATCTGCAACTCTGTTTAAGTTAAATTTTAAGTGAATGAAACTGATACCACATTCAAGATAGTTTCAGTTGATCTTGCAGCGATCACACGAAGAATATGTTAGGGGTCAGATGTATCAGAATTTATTCTCATAGTATGTAGTATGTACTGTATCAATGTTGCAGAAAGTGAGAAAATGTTCATTTTTTGAGCCTTGTTCAGCAGAACATTAACACAACTAACATGTCAAAATTTATTGTGTTTTTCAATTCCGGGTAAAGTTTGCAGTTAATCAATCTATCAATGGTAATAATCTCAATGCACTTCTGGTTGTTTGGTTGGGGAGGTGGAACATGTGCTAAGCAGCCTAAGCTTGCCCGATTCGATTCGCGCATCCACCTCTGTTCACACCTTTAAGATCTAGTTGCATTTGTGGGTTCGTACTTCTAAATTCATGGGAAACAATTCTCACAAGTCACAACTTCCTGAGATGCATGCATTTTTTCATAATTTTACTTTCCAAAGACATGTAAGGATTCTCATGAACTGGAAAAATAAGATATTTTAGGAATTTTTTCACTTTTTTTTTTTTTTTGAAAGAGAAATTTCATTAATTGAAGGCCAAACGGCATCTACAATAGGTATTAAAGTAAAACAAGATACAATTAAACAAGACTAAATCAAATTCGTCTTCGAAGAAACTACAATGAACCAGGATCGAACAATACAAATAACCCCTCAGTATTCTTGAATCAAGCGGCTATTGATGAGGAAGTCATCATTTCGATATAGTTTGGGAAGAACATTCTTGATCGAGTCAGGTTGACCGCATCCGAGATTCCAATACCTTCATGTTGAGTCTCGAACTTCAACCAATGAGAATAATTTCTCATACCTAAAAATAAAAGAACCATACTCACAACTCCCATAGAGGAGAAGGAGATTTCCAAAACAGAAACTAAAAACCCCATAACAGGGTTTGAGAAAATCTTATAAAGAGAGACTAATTTATTTAACAAAACAAGAAAATGAACTAAAAACTGAAAATAAAAGGGGAAAAGGGGCTTACTATGGATGAAATCATCCATGGCAGCCCCTAATTGATGAAGAAGGGGTAGGGGAGGCTAGGGTTTGAGAGAGAGAAAAAGAGAGGGGAGGCAGGAATTTTTTCACTTGTAGTTGTAGTTGAAGGAATATGACAATTACTAAATATAAATAGGAATTATATTATGAAAATAATAAAGTTAATTATTTTAGTAATTGTATTTTCTTGCTAGAGAATAAATATGATTAATAGGACAATATTGATTGAGGCTATAACTAAACTATATTAATCCTATGATGTCACACATTGTAGCACAATTTTTTTTTTTTTTGAAAGAGAAATTTCATTAATTGAAGACCAAACGACATCTACAATAGGTATTAAAGAAAAACAAGATACAATTAAACAAGACTAAATCAAATTCGTCTTCGAAGAAACTACAATGAACCAGATCGAGCAATACAGCGCATCCCCCTTGTATTTGCTGAATCAAGCAGCTATTAATGAGGAAGTCTATCATTCTGATATAGTTTGGGAAGAACATTCTTGATCGAGTCAGGTTGACCGCATCCGAGATTCTAATACCTTCATGTTGAGTCTCGAACTTCAACCAATGAGAATAATTTCTCATACCTAAAAACAAAAGAACCATACTCACAACTCCCATAGGGGAGAAGGAGGTTTCCAAAACAGAAACTAAAAACCCCATAACAGGGTTTGAGAAAATCTCATAAAGAGAGACTAATTTATTAAACAGAACAAGAAAATGAACTAAAAACTGAAAATAAAAGGGAAAAAGGGGCTTACCATGGATGAAATCATCCATGGCTACCCCTAATTGATGAATAAGGGGTAGGGGAGGCTAGGGTTTGAGAGAGAGAAAAAGAGAGAGCCATTGTAGCACAAGTTGGACAAAGCAATCCAAATCCATTTAGGATTAGGGTTGGGCCGGTCCAAAGGGGAATAGGAGGAGAATTGGTTCTCCTAACTAGCCTATGACTCTTCTATTATATATAGGATTTAATATTAGGGTTTAGGTGATCAATTTATTTAAGCAGTTTCTTTTCACAAGAGAGAGAGCAAGTGAAACCCTAAACTATTCCCTCTACCCGGTGCCTATACCATCAAAAGCAAGAGAATTTCTTCTCTTCCATTCTAGCAAATGTTGGTGTTCAACTGGTGCTCGTGGACTAATTAGAAGAGCAACACTTGGGGGTCTCAGATTTTTAATTCAAAACTTGCATACAATAGGGAAATCACGCTACAAAGGTTTGATATTTAATCTCTATTGAATTATTCATGTGTTTGATTATGTTTGCGATCCCATATTAGATGTTAGGAAATTGTTTCCCGAAATTCCGCTATTTGCATCTATATGTTCCTATAGTGGTATCAGTTTGCCTAATTCATAATATTCATATGATCATGTAATTGTATGCAAAGTTATTATTTTTATTCAATTAAGGGAGGATTTATTTATGGCTTGAATTTGCATAATTGATATTTGATATTAATTGATTGGAAATTGTAAATACTTGATTTGTTTGTGATTTATGCTCAAATAATTTTATAAAGTTCCGAAGTTTTTATATTATAGACGAAATAAATTGGTTAATTCACCCCAAAATTTTCGAATATTTATAAATATATTTGTTAGATTTAAAATGATTTAATGTTTAATTTGATTAATCATTGAAATAATTTGTTAATAATTAAAAATTTGATTTTTAATTTGTTAGATAAATCTAATATTCATCATCAACATAGATCTATAATAATATGATAGCCGTAAATAATTTTCGGATTTTTTCCACTAATTTTCGGATTTTTATCATATTATTTGTGAATTTTAGTTAAATTTTATGTTAAATTTGATTATTCATAAAATTTAAGGATAACAATTAAAATAAATGATTTTCTATTCTGAATTTTTGGATATAATTTGATTATTGCCCTAATTTTGAATTATTGTTAGATTTATTGTTTAATAAAGATTATGCATTCAAATCTAACCTCAACAAATCTAAAAATTTGTTTAAGATTTGTTGATTGATTCAAAAATTTTGCCATAATTTTCGGAGTATTAAAACCCTAATTTAATCTCTTAAACCTTTATATAATTGTTACAAAAATTAAAGAGGAAGCCAACCATGGTTGGGTGGACCAACGGTGAGGGTGGTGCCACGGTGGCTGGCGGAGGAGGAACCGGAATTTGGCGGGGCGGGGGCGGCACTGACGGGGAAGGCAGGGCGGCGCGCGTGCGACGTGCGCAGCCCCTCCCTCCTCGCGTGAGCTGCTGTCGTGCGTTGGTGCGTTTGCTGCCGGCGTGTTCTAGCGGCTGGGATGGCAGACTACTTCTGGCGTGTCTGCCGGAGTCGGGCTGTGAAGTGTGTGCAGTGCCGGCGTGTGCTGGCCGTGGGCTAAGCGTGAAGCGTTCATGTTGGTGGCTGGTTTCTGTTTTCCAGCGATGGAGCTTGAGTTTTTGGCCCTTTTGGCTGTTGACAGACAGCCTTGTGTTGCTGGTCAACGGTCAAACTTGGTCAATGTTTTAAAAATTTTAAAAAATCTTTTGGGAAAAATCTATTTTTTTAATACTCCCTCCGTTTTTTTAGATGTAACATTGGACTTTTCACGTTTGTCGAGGCACAACTTTGACCGATAATGTCTATAATTGTATAAAAGTAAAAATTATAAAAAATATATATTTGGAAAGTGTATACCGTGACGAATCAAACAAGATCTCACATATCTATATTTTTTCTTATGTATAAATAACAATTAATGGTCAAAGTGTATTGGATGAATAGTGCCCAAAGTCAATATGTTACATCTAAAAAAAACGGAGGGAGTATTGAGCATAAATCCAAAACTTCCCAATAATGCAAATTAACTTATTCTAAAGATTATTGCCATATTTAAATAAGTAATTGAATTAAAATAATAAAGTTTCCTAAATAATTTCTAGCTTAAATTTGTTAAGTTTTATTTGCTTATTAGTTGTTAATAAGTAAATAATTTGTGTTTATTTTATTTTGATATTATAAATGCGTGGATGTCTAATGTAATATGTATGATATTATATTTTGCATATTATGACCAGTATGACCCAAATTAGGATATGAAATACGATATGCGAATCGTTTATTTGAATGTAAATTAAGTACGATATGCGAATTGTTTGTATTTTTGTAACTTTAAATTTTCGTTATTTATTTAACTCAAATTATATAATCAAGCATGATGATCCAAGGAGTTTCAAGGATGGTGATCCATGGAGATTTAAGGGAAGTTTCATGAAAATTAGTTATTTACCTAAGTTTAGGGGGCCATACTAGATCATTTTAATTATTGCTTTTTATTAATTTCTTGCATTTATCTTGTTTAAATGCTTGCTTCTAAGTTTGATTGTGGTTAATTGATTCATGTGTTCACTATTGATTGACCATATTAGTAAACTTAGGTCCCCAAAAGCAATTAATATTGAGTTTTAATTGCTTTTCCAAACAACACCTATAAAGCCTTAGATAATGTGTAATAGGTTCTGCCAAAGCAGGGTGTTGCTCATAATTCCGGGGATAGTAGGGTAAGTTTTTTAAAACTTACATGTTAATGTTTGGTTTAACTCAACAAAATCATCAAAAGACAAAGTTTTGGGTTTTGAAGATAAGAGATAGGAGTAAACGAGGAGTTGTTAACCTGTCTACCAAGAATTATAATTAGTAAAGTGTTTACTTACCTCAACTACTATAAATTGAAGGCAGGGCCAAAGTCCATTTGATTGTAGTGGGAGGGGGGATCTTGGTTATTTCTTTATTCAATAGGGGACTTTCATTTTGAATAAAGGATAGTAGTTAATTAAAATTTGTTTAATTGCTACTTTCTTGATAAACATTGATTGAATTATTGCTTTATTATTTGTTGTAGTAATCATGTTTAGCAACAAACACCACCACCACCAATAATTCTACTTGTAATTTGTGCTCTATCCTTTCGAAGAACAAATTGAATGCTGAACGTTTGACTGCAAGCACTACTACAAAATCATTGATTTACGTCGGACTTCAGACCCCCATTTGCGTCGCACATGGGTCCGACGGCACAGGTCTCGACGCAGATAGTTTGACATAATTTGCGTCGGATAAGGACACGACGCAAATGATAGCTATTTGCATCGGATGGCAAGCTGAGTGCGACGCAGATGAGCCGCATTTGTGTCACATGTAACACGAAGTCCGACGCAAATCAACCATTTTTTTTTTAAAAAAAAGTCTATGTGCGTCACATGTAACACAAAGTCCGACGCAAATTGGTTAATTTTTGTTTTAAAAAAAATAAACTCACTTATCCAGGCATACAGGAACGAAATACAACAAGAATGAAATCTGATTGAAAACACCAAGAGATTGAACCTTAAAAAATTGAAACTAATTCTTCTAACATACAAAAAAAAAACAGAATCATATCTAAAATACAAAAAAACAGAATCAGATCGAACTAATTCTAAAAAAATTGAACCTAAAAAAAATGAGATCTAACATACAAAAAATTAAACCTAATTCTTCTTCCTCCTGCGAATCAGATCGACACAAAAACCATTTCGCGAATTTCGGTAGAACACGAGATCTGAATTGTATCAGGTTCAAGTTGAAAGCCTTGAATCTCCTGCAAAACACGAGAGAAGAAAAAGAAAGAAAAATTATGGTCGATCATGATGATATACAGCTCAAATCAAGTAAAAATTTCACAAATTTGCTCAAGAATTATGCATATTGTAACTCACACATTATCAACTCTCAAAAAAATCAACCAGATCTTCAATCTTCAACTAAACGACTCTGGAATCCGATCAAAAATTTTAAATTCATCGCTAAAAAAATCAAATCAATGTACTTCATTTCAGCTAAACTTCTACTGAATTATTGAAGAAAAAACAAAATCAGTCAAAAAATTTACCAGAATTAAAATTCAAAAAAATTATTGTGCTAGATCTTCGGCGATCTCATAGGAGTAGCTGAGTAGATCTTCATTCTCTGAAGTTTTCTCTTTCGTTCACTGTTCATCATCTAGAATTTCTTTTTCTCTCTCTAGAAGTCGGACAGTGAGACTGAAAGTCGCCGGCGTTGTAGTTGCATAATTCGTCATTCATAATCTTCAAGAACAAATGGGTTGATGAGAGTTGAGAGAGATGAGAGTTGAGTTGAGAGAAATGAGAGAGATTAGGTTAGAGATGGCTGAGAGGCAAATTGGGAATTAAAGTGGGCATTTTATATGGTGAGCTTATCTACGTCGCACACATATCCCACGCGACGCAATTTTCATTTTTTTTAAGTCATCAGCTTTTAGACGAAACGATTTGTGTCGCATCCCCCCAAGCATACGACGCAAATCATGGGATCCAGCCATCTGTGTCGCACTATAGCTATGTTTGACGCAAATCATGTTTGTCATCTGCGTCGCGTTCTCAACCCCGTTCGACGCAAATGACCCTACCACCCATCTGCTGTCATTTTGTGCGTCGCACGTTCTCTAATGTGCGACACAAATAGGCTATTTGCGTCAGTGCTTCTAGCATGCGACACACATAGACTGACGCAAATTTGCATTTTTCTACTAGTGAAGTGAAAGGGACATATGAATCGTTCTCAAAACTGAAAAGTTAAACAACTTTTACATGTAAGGAGAGGAAGCAACGATGCAAGAGATGCATGAAATGCTAACTCAGACTGAGCGAAACATCCCTAACAAGCCAAAAAATGATCATACGGATGTTCTTATGGTTAGCAAAGGAAAATCGCTCAATAGGATTGGGATTGCTATTAAGAAGGACGAAAGCAAACACGTTGCCAAGTCTGAAACTTCTGAAAAGCAAAAGACTACAACAAAACCAAAAGTTGCTGATGAGCACTATTGTTACACCTGTAACAAGGTTGTCATTGGAAGAGTAGTTGCCCCAAGCATCTGAAGGATCAAAAGAAAGGAGTTTCTAGTTCAGATATGTATGTTATAATTATTAGGTATTTGATACCGCTTGTGGTTCGCACATTATCTGTAATATGCAAGGCCTCAAAAGAAGTAGAACATTAGGCAAGGGAGAAGTAGATCTTAGGGCCGGCCTTGGGCCAGGGCAAGCGGGGAGCCTGCCCAGGGCCCATGAATCTGAAAATTTTTTAAGTGGTTTGCTCAGCGCATAGTTTCAAACTTATCTAGTTTAGGGAGATGGTAGCTTGTGCTTTAGGAATGTCATGGTGTTAGAGATCGCGGGTTCAATTCCAACTCAAGACAATTCTTTCCTTTCTTCAATATTTTCCTTGGTTACTTATTTTTTTTTTTTTTTTTTTTTGCAAAAAGTTCAACTTGACTTTTGATTTCTCGTTCTATCACCAGTCTATTACCTTTTGATTTAATTCTATATTTCGACAACTCTTTCCATTCTTAAATATTTTCCTTGGTTACTTTTTTTTTTTTTTTTTGCAAAAAGTTCAACTTGACTTTTGATTTCCCTTTCTATCACCAGTCTATTACCTTTTGATTTAATTCCATATTTCGATATTTCAATTTTATCCATCAAGTTAGTGGTTTATCAGGTTCTTACGGACTACTATCTCCGTCCCAAAATAGTCTGAACACTTTCCTTTTTCTTGTTCAAATTCGATTTAAACACTTATTTTTTTCATTATCCCACTATAAATTATGTTAGTTCTCTTAAACCCCTTTGGCCCACAATCTATCTTTAACAATAAGAAATGCTAAACTTTTCTCTCTTAATCAATAAAAAAAAAATACCGCACCAACTCCTATCACATCTATTCTTTTAATATAAATAACATTTGATAATTATACTACAACTTATCACCTTAAATTAAGTTTCTCAACAAGTGCTAAGATCTTTTTGAGACGGAGGGATTATTAGATATTGATCATATGAAATAAGATAAAGTTTTATTAATCTCTTGTGCGCTAAGGGCCCTTTTTTTAATCTTGCCCCGGGCCCAATAATATTCAGGAACGGCCCTGGTAGATCTTCGCATTGGCAATAATGGCGCACGAGTTGCTACATTGGCAGTGGGAGTATATAGCCTACTTTTACCTTCAGGATTAGTTTTTGAACTTAATAATTGTTATTATGTTCCTGCTGTGACAAAGAACATTATTTCGATTCTTGTTTTGGATTCGAAAGGTTTTTCATTTACCATAAAGCACAATTGTTGTTCTGCGTACTTGAATGATATGTTTTATGTCTCTGCTAAGTTATCAAATGGTTTAAATGTGCTAGACTTAGAAACCCACATCTATAACATAGACAACAAGAAACATAAAGTAAATGATTCAAACCCTACATACTTATGGCATTGTCGATTAGGCCACATAAGCTCAAAGTGCATTGAGAAACTTCATAAAGATGGAATTCTTAAATCATTTGATACTTGTCAATTTTGCTTGATGGAGAAAATGACAGTCTCCTTTCACAAGTTCAAGTGAAAGGGCCTATGATATTTTAGCCCTCATACGTACTGATGTGTGTGGACCTATGAGTACTTTGGCTAAGGGAGGGTATAGTTACTTCATTACTTTTACCCATGATGTAAGCCGATTTGAATTGTTTACCTCATGCAGCATAAGTCGGAAGCCTTTGAAAAATTCAAGGAATTCCGGAATGAAGTACATAACCAACTTGGGAAGAAAATTAAGGCATTGCGATCCGATCGTGGTGGTGAGTATTTATCTCAAGAACTTGGTGATCATTTCAAGGATTGTGGGATACTTTCACAATGGACTCCACTAGGAACACCACAGTTGAATGGCGTTTCTGAAAGAAGGAATCGAACTCTACTTGATATGGTTCGATCCATGACGAGTCTTGTTGATCATCCCATTTCATTCTGGGATTTGCACTTGAAACAGCGGCATTCACACTTAATAGAGCACCATCCAAAGCAGTGGAAAAGACACCATATGAAATGTGAAATGAAAACGTTCCAAAATTGTTTTCTAAGGATATGGGGTTGTGAAGCCTATGTAAAACGTTTACTCTCTAACAAGCTTTCACCCAAATCCGATAAGTGTCTTTTTGTGGGTTACCCAAAAGAGACGAAGGGATACTACTTCTACAACCAAAGCGAAAACAAAGTGTTTGTTGCTCGTAATGGTGTCTTTCTGGAAAAGGAGCTTATTTCCAGAAAAACAAGTGGGAGTAATATATTTCGAAGAAATTCGAGATGAGCAACAAATGGATGAGGTTACCACCTCATCAGAGGCGGCCCGACATGAAAGTGCTCAGCAGGCGGTGCATTCAATTCATGTACCTCCTACTGTCCCACTTGGAAATATTCCATGCGAAGTCACTCAACCTAATGAGGTAGAAACTTCTTCTGTTGTTCCCCAACGTATGTCTAGTAGGACCATCATTCCGTCAAAGAGATATATTGATTTCCTTTTGACTGAAAGTTCTGAAATAACGATTTTAGAATCAAAAGAACCTACTAGCTACAAAGATGCTTTGGATAGTCAAGACTCCGAAAAGATGGCTTGAAGCCATGAAATCTGAAATGGATTCTAGTCTGAAAATCAAGTATGAGACTTGGTTGATTTGCCTGATGGGGTAAAACACATTGGATGCAAATGGATTTTCAAGTTGAAAACAGACAAGGATGGAAACATTAATGTTTTCAAAGCAAGGTTGGTGGAAAAAGGTTTCAAATAAATTCATGGTATTGACTATGATGAAACCTTTCTCACCAGTAGCCATGCTGAAGTCCATTAGGATAATCCTTGCAATTGCTGCCTTTCATGACTATGAAATATGGCAGATGGATGTTAAAACCGCTTTCTTGAATGAGTTGTTGAAATAGGATGTGTACATGATACAACCTCAAGGTTTTGAAGATACGGAAAATTCAGGGAGGGTATGCAAGCTTAAGAAGTTCATTTATGGACTAAAGCAAGCATCAAGGAGTTGGAACCTCAGATTTGATGAGGCAGTCAAGAAATTTGGCTTTCTAAGAAATGAAGAGGAATCTTGTGTATACAAGAAGTTAAGTGGGAGTAGTATTACTTTTCTTGTCTTGTATGTGGATGACATACTTCTCATAGGAAATGATAAAACCATGCTTGAGTCAGTCAATAAATGGCTTAAATATTGTTTATCTATAAAAGACCTAGGAGAGGCAGAGTACATATTGGGAATAAAGATCTATAGAGATAGATCGAAAATGCTGATTGGACTTAGTCAAGAGACTTATATTGATAAGGTTATTGCAAGGTTCAAGCTAGAAAACTCCAAAAGAGGTTTCATTCCCATGCAACATGGCATAACACTTGGCAATACTCGGTGTCCTTTGAGTCCTGATGAAGTCAAGCGTATGAGTAATGTTCCCTATGCTTCCGTAGTAGGATCCATTATGTATGCCATGATATGCACTCGACCGGATGTTGCATATGCTTTGAGTATATGCAGCGGATACCAATCAAATCCAAGAGATGCGCATTGGATTGCAGCGAAAAACATCCTTAAGTACTTGCGAAGGACTAAGGATAATTTTTCAGTTTATAGTGGAGATGATGAGTTGGTTGTTACTGGATACACCGATGTAAGCTCCCAGAGTGACAAAGATGATTTCCGATCCCAATCTGGTTTCATATTTTGTCTCAATGGAGGAGTTGTGAGCTGGAAGAGCTCTAAGCAGAGTACCATCGCGGATTCTACAACAGAGGCTGAGTATATTGCAGCAGCAGATGCAGCAAATAAAGCTGTTTGGATCAAAAAGTTCATTAGTGAGTTTGGTGTTGTTCCTAGCACTGAGAATGACATTGAGTTGTATTGTGACAACAATGGTGCCATTGCTCAATCTAAGGAACCCATATCACATCAAAGGTCTAAACATGTGCTCAAGAAACTCCATCTTATTCGAGAGATCGTTGGAAGAGAGGATGTGAAAGTAAACAAGGTTCATACTGAGGAAAATGTAGCAGATCCTCTGACTAATCCGCTTGCTCAACCTAAGCATGGGTGTCATACTAGGTCTATGGGGCTTAAGCATATGAGGGAATGGCTTTAGGTTGTTTACTTCATGTTTACAATTGCAAAGACATTTATTATGCTTTGAATGTTTATCAATAAAAATTTGTTCCTTATTTAATTATTTGGTTTAGCATTAAATAAAATATCCAAATAATTTGTGCTTTCAAATAGGATTATCGAAAACGTTTTGATAATAGAACCCTATAAAGTGAACTTAAATCACAATTTATTTAAAGTCCCTAGTCTAAATCACTAAATTGGACATAAGTGATTTATTTAAAGACTAGTATATAATTAATTGATAGTGCAGTTCCATGGGCTATGGAGACATAGAGATGTCTAATTGATTATATGGATGTATACTTGATACATTGAAACTTGACCTAATTAGATTCTAAAGGTAGAATCAAACTACTATATTTAGTGAATTCCTTAGACATGAGTATGTCTTAATAACCACAATATAATTAGTTTAACTTTGACATTGTTAAACGCCGCGCCGTAAAAGGAGGTTATAAAGGCATTGATCAGATGGGCTAAGAATTGAGTGGGAGTTATGGTCATACAAGAGTGGATAAGTCCTCCTATTAAATAGGAATGGTGTCTGGGCCTCTTGATGAGCGAGAACTGAAAAATTACATGGTCATGTGGAATAGGATTAAAGAGTTAATCCTTATTTGAGCAGTTCGAACTCAGCGATCAAAGAACAAATTTGAGAATAACATAGTGTTATCAAATTTGGCATTAAGAGACTTAATGAATTTAACATTGCGCTCTTGTCTTCGGACAAGTGGGAGATTGAAGGAATATGTCCTTAGACATCCCGACAATTACTAAATACAAATAGGAATTATATTATGAAGATAATAAAGTTAATTATTTTAGTAATCGTATTTTCTTGCTAGAGAATAAATATGATTAATAGGACAATATTGATTTGGCCTATATCTAAAATATATTAATCCTATGAGGTCACACATTGTAGCATAAGTTGGAAAAAGCAATCCAAATCCATTTAGGATTAGGGTTGGGCCGGTCCAAGGGGGAATAGGAGGAGAATTGCTTCTCCTAAGGGTGCATTCTCTTCGACATAAAAGCAACCGAATCGATTGGGAACCAACCGGCGGCGAATTGATTGCGATTGAACCAACCGAATCAATCGAATTAAATTATAACTAATAGTAATGATAATAAATAAATTAGCAATCGAACTAAGCGATCCGATCCGATTGGAACACTAGTAGAATTTTCTTTATTCTTTGCGGTGGTGCAGGCTTTACCCGTGCGTCTGCAAAGAATAAACCACGAAAAAAAAGGAAAAATCGGAATTAAACATATTCTTTGCGGTTGTGGTGGAAACCGCATCAATATGTGTCAACAATTTTTTTCAAATTTTTGTTGATTTGTTTATTAGATCTATTCTTTGCGGCCCCACCCAAAACCGCAACAATAGATTATAATATTATTTTTTTAATAAAATTTTAATATATTGCTGCGGTTTTTGTGGGAGTCGCAGCAATATGTCATTTGATTTAACAAAAGCGGCTAGGGTTGGCAGTTGGCTGCACTTCACTCCTCATTTCATCAGCAGCGCCGTTTTCACTCATCTTTCCCTCATTTTACTCCTTTCTCTCTCCTCCTTCAAACTCTTCAGATCTGCTGCACTTCACTCCTCCCTCACTTCACTCTTCCCCCTCTCTCACTCCACCAAACAATCGCCGCTGCACCTCCCTCCCTTTGCACAACCATGGCGAAGTCTTTCAGGCGCCGATGATTTCACTTCACTCTTGCCTTCGCCGTCGCTCGCTTTGGCCGCCATTAATCTTCATAGTCGCACAATCTTTGCCGGAGCTATGACTCCTCCATTGCTTGTGGATCGCCGTCGTGGCTCGAGTTTCTTCGCTCGACCTCGTCCGATGTCGCTGTGTTCTTCGCTCGAGTGACCGACCGAAGATTTATTTCTCACCGTTGTCGTCATCGTCGTTCTTCGCTCGAGTCACCAGACGAAGATTTTCAGTTTTCAGTTCCCGAGTCACCAGACGAAGATTTTCAGTTTTGATATTTTGTAATTAGAGGTTGTTGTTTGGTTGTAATTAGAGGTTGTTCATTTTTCATTCTTGACTGATTTTGTTAGATTTCTTCACTCGTTAGTGCAGTAAGTTGATTTCTTGGATTTCTTAGTTTTAGTTTGTTTTTTAGATTTTTTTGATGAGTTTTTCAGATCTCTTAATCCTTCATTATTTTTAATTTCTTTTCAAGTTTTTTGTATTTTTGTTTTTTAGTGTAGCTGATTTTATTTTTTCGATTTTTATGTTTGTTATATTTTTGGTAATTATTGTAAGATTATCATGTTTATTGAATATATGAATTCAATGTGTAGTTTGTTGGAGTTATTTTTATGTTGTAATTTTTGTTGAGAACTACTATAATATTTAAATTTCGAAAAACGAAACAATTTTTTTTTGTACTTGCACCTATTGCTGCTGGTTTATCCCAAAACCGCAGCAATAGGTTAACCTGTTGCTGCGGTTTCTACAAAAAACCGCAGCAATATGCTTCATTTTTTTTATTAAAAAAATACTTATTGCTGCGGTTTTGGGTAAGAACCGCAGCAATATCTTGGCATATTGCTGCGATTTAAAACCGCAGCAATAGGTTAATTACCTATTGTTGCGCCCTTTATTGCTGCGCGGCCAAAACCGCCGCAATAGGCCACTTAATGACCGCAACAATAAGCATTTATTCTACTAGTGGAATTGAACTAAACTGAACTAAACTAAACTGATTGCAACTGAATTGAACTGAACTGAAAATAAGCTGGGGAGAACATGCCCTAACTAGCCTATGACTCTTCTATTATATATAGGATATAATATTAGGGTTTAGGGGATCAATTCATTTAAGCACTTTCTTTTCACAAGAGAGAGAGCAAGTGAAACCCTAAACTATTCCCTCTAAACGGCGCCTATACCATCAAAAGCAAGAGAATTTTTCTCTTCCGTTCTAGCAAATGTTGGTGTTCAACTGGTGCTCGTGGACTGATTAGAGAAGCAACACCTGGGGCTCTCGGATCTTCAAAGCTTGCATAGAACATGGAAATCACGCTACAAAGGTTAGATATTTAATCCCTATTGAATGATTCATGTGTTTGATTATGTTTGCGATCCTATGATAGATTTTAGGAAATTGTTTCCTGAAATTCTGCTATTTGCATCTATATGTTCCTACAGTAGTTTGGGTGGCCAAATTACAAGCCTGATATATACAATACTGTTCAATTTTCGTCCATGTTAACTTAAAACAAAAGATGAATATGGAGGCAAGCAAAAGATACAAGGAGATGAATATAGCGGCAAATCCTATTTTGTATTAATCGATCTCTAAAAAGTAATAATACAAATATTTCTGTAGTACGTAATTGTAGGCGTGGATTTTTTCATTCCTTTAATGCCTACACGCGGTGTGAGCGCGTTTATTTGACTACCCCATTGTTAAGGTTTTATTAAAAATATGTTTTTGAAGTCGTCAATAATTCTTTAGAGAAAGAATCATAAACCGAATTGGATATTGAAACGGAAGGGACATCTTAGGGACTTATCCAATGTAGATTTTCCCATCATGACTCCATAGATGGTCAGGAACCAAAAATTGGGTTCGGGGGTGAGGGTACAATATAGTCAGGAACTATATTTCCCATTGCTGGCCTCTACTAAATACCGATTCACAATAGATTTTATGCAAAAGAATAATCAAATAACGTTTTAAAGCACTCTAAAAATAATTAATCTAGCTAGATTGGTTCAGGAAACACAAAAAAATGGCTAATTATTTAGTGATAAGTTATTAAGCAATCATATTACAAGATTCCTAGCAGGTTATCCAAATTATCTGAATTTAATTAGAAGAGTTCTTTAGGTCTTGTTTAGCAATAATAACATGTGGGTGATAAAACATGCAGGACAATCATAATAACATGAATATTATACACAAAAATAAAAGAGAAAGAGAGGTTAGAATTTACAAAGAGACGCAATTATTAATTAAAAATCTACATCATGACAAGAAAAGGTTAGTAACTTCAATATATAATATAATTATTCAAGGATCCTCAGGATTATACCTATGCGGCTTAGATCGGAGAGCGTAACGACCTTCAGGCGAAGCAATCGTGGAATCAGGAATATAGTACGATCAGGAACATGAATTGATTAGAAAGATTAAAAGTGTTTGAGTATTTGGAGAGTCGAAGTACGTTTCGGAAATATTCGAGAGAATTTGTGTATGTAAAATAATAATTCGAAGCCGTCTGATTTGGGAAATCAGCCCGTATATATAGGCAAACAAAAACGTACGCTCCACGCAAGCGCTGCGCCAGGCGCAGGCCTACGTGGCATGCGCAAGACACGCGTCAGGTGCAGATTGGCATGCCTGACGTGATTCATCCAGTAAAAAACTTACACGTGGAAAAGTGTTTTCGAAAAGATAAAAGTTTATCTTGCGTCTCACACAGGTTCTGCGCCAGGTGCAGGACTATGTGTGAGTCACAAGTACATGTGTCAGGCGCTCATTGGCGCGCCTGACACGATCTGGCCAATGTGCTGGACGCACGTGGCACGCTGAGCGCAGCCGCTGCGTCCGGCGCATATTCCAGAATATTCGTTTTTTATTCTACGCGTGTTTTCACGATGCTATTTTATCCCCAAAAATCCGGAGATCGAATTTTATGGGTTAAAAAATATGATTTATGCTCTAAAGATAATAATAAAAGCGTTTATAAAAATATTTATTAAAATAATAAATATTCAATTGGGCTTTTTTTTAAAAAATGGACTTGAAAACATTTTACGGGTTTGAATTACAATTAATCATCATGGATAATTTGGGCTTTTATAATATTATTTCAAAACACATATGGCCTGGTTATTCGGACTGCTCTTCCATTAAGTCGTGCCAACTAATACCGCGGTATATATCATCATTGGACCCTTAAACGGGGAGACACGATTATGTGTCTACATAAGCCCCCACTTTGACTGAGGTTTGCAAAACCGAAAGTCAAAGTATACGTGTCGGGACGGAGAATGATTCTAGATGCTCTGCAATCCAAAATCACTCTTTTACGCCGGTACCTGCAAAACAAGCAAAAGTTTCGGGAACAGACATATGTGAACTATATTTGCAAAATGATTGTAACTTTGCAACAATGAAATGATATAGGTGAAAAGGATTCATGAGCTATTATGGTCCGGCTTATGTCGGGATAGAGCTATTATGGTCCCGCTCCAGGGTGTTGATGATGTGTAGAGCTATTCTGGTCCGGCTCACGACGGGATAGAGCTATTATAATCCGGCTCACGACGATATAGAGCTATTATGGTCCGGCTCACGACGGGATAGAGCTATTATGGTCCCGCTCCAGGGTAATGTGTAGAGCTATTATGGTCCTAGGCTCCCGGGACGGGATAGAGCTATTATGGTCCCGCTCCAGGGTAATGTGTAGAGCTATTATGGTCCGGCTCACGACAAGATAGAGCTATTATGGTCCCGCTCTAGGGTAATGTGTAGAGCTATTACGGTCCGACTCACGACGGGATAGAGCTATTATGGTCCCTCTCCAGGGTAATGTGTAGAGCTATTATGGTCCGGCTCACGACAAGATAGAGCTATTATGGTCCCGCTCTAGGGTAATGTGTAGAGCTATTATGGTCCGGCTCACAACAGGATAGAGCTATTATGGTCCCGCTCTAGGGTAATGTGTAGAGCTATTATGGTCTGGCTCACAACGGGATAAAGCTATTATGGTCCCGCTCCAGGGAAATATGTAGCAGACCTAGCGCTGGATTTGCCCGTTGTTTTGAAGATAGTATTGAGTATTACGTGTTGGAAGAATGGTAAAATTGTATTTTTGTTGACTTTTGAAAGTTCGTTGGTTTATCGCGCGCGATGTCGTAATTAACATTTGAATTCATTTGGAATTAAGCGTGTGGGTTCCACTTGGCTAAGAAGCCCCCAAGCGTGTTGTACCGGACTGTGCGCCAGACGCACAGGCCTGCGCTTGGCGTGGTGTACTGCGCTGGATGTAATGCGATGTCGTAATGAACATTTGAATTAATAAGAAGTTGAGCGTGTGGGCCCCACTTTGCTAGGAAGCCCCCAAGTGCGCTGTACAGGGCTGTGCGCCAGACGCACATGTCTGCGCTTGGCGTGGTATGCTGCGTTGGACGCTGTTTGCTGCATGTGGCACAGCGTTGCCGGTGCGCTGGACGCACCATGTATATAGAGCTTGTCTTATGTTGTTAATTTGTAGTGGTCCGTAAACCTTTGCGGAATACAACTCGTATAGAGTTGTTCAATGTTAGGTACTTGTAAATACAAAGAATACACAGATATACAGACAAATAATTAGGGGACATGCATGTGTCCCGTGATGTGGGTGCTAGTGTATGAGTGGGAAAAGAGTTGACCTATGAAGAGTAACTTCAAATAATCTAGACTTAAAAGTGCATACGTGTGTGCATACGTGTGTGTGTGTGTGACTCGATGATTGATGTTAGAATCCTATGGCTGAGGATGAAGAATGCAATGCTTGACACAATGTTTGGATGATGCAGATATGTAATGCAAATGTAGAAATATGACACTAATGCAGATGATATGAATTGATGCTAATGCAGACGGTATAACACTAATGCGGATGATGTGATGTAATGCTTTGATCGTTCCATTAGAGCTCAAATTTTCGTTTAGAAAACTGTTTTTGAAAGAGGAGAAATGGGAAGCCCCCAAGGATGATCCACATAGGTTATGTTTGATTAGAAATGTGTTGTAGCTATTACGGGCCTAAGTGAGCCCATAAAACAGTTAGGATCACGTATGGGTCTGGAGCCCACAATCTTTTGTATCGATTCGTAATGAAGTTCTTATTAAGGTACACATGGATCCCAAGGGTGATCTATTTAGTTGATAGACTATGTTGGATTTGAAATACGTTATAGAACGAGCTTTTGTAACGCTTGAGTTGTATATGCTTCGAGCCAAGGGCCTAAGCGAGCCCATAAATAAATGTGATGTTGTATCCGTGTGGGTTTTAAAACCCAAGATGTCATGTATGGACTCCTAATGAAGTCCTTATATTAATAGGCTTGGATTTGGAGCCCATGATTTTATGGGTGGACCAGTGATGAAGCCCCCAGTAAGATGGAGTTGATGAAGTACTAAGCTTGATTGCTTGATTTTGAAGATATCTCGTCACGCTTAGCGGAAGTTTTGACCGAAGAGTCCATATAGGGTTCCTAAGGTGAGAAGACAAGAAAGGCCAAAGAAAAGAACACTCAAAAGATGAGGCGCGATCAAAGCGTTGAGTGTTGAAAGGTTATGCTAAGGTTGGCTTAGAAACGATAATGTGGCTTAGAAAAAAGAAGTGATTAGAATAAGAAAAGTCGGAGTCATAATGAATTGACTCAGACAATAAGCTAGGCCAATGATGCAGGTTTGAATCCCAGTCTATAATCTAAGGGTAGAGAAGAGCATTTAAGAAAATCATGATTTTTTGGGCGATCGCGCTTTTCTCATGGGCCTAGGCGAGCCTTTAAAAATATGTTTTGAATTAAAATGGTCGGGCCTCAAAAGAGGTTGCCTACGTATCCATGATGGAATCAGGCCAGCCGTAGCTCTTAACATTTTAATCAGTGGCCTAGCATTTTGCTTTAGAGCCATTTGCAATGAATTAAGCATTGATTTGGAAGAGGTCTTTGGCAAGGGTGAATAATGATGTAGGTTTGGTTTGGTTTAAAGCGGTCGGACCTCAGGGTGAGATTTCCTACGTATCTTTAGCAGAATTAGACCATTCGTAGTTCAGGCTGATGAATGAGAAGATGCCCTGACTTTTGCTAAGTCGCCCATACGGGTTTTCGACCTAACGGGCTTTGGTTTGTCTTTTAGGCTTATTGGGATAGGATATGCATGATTATGAGAAGGTTTATCAGAGGTATGCTTTGGCTTGTAAAGATTTTTGGCTATGGAGGTCAAGGCTTATTGGTTAAAGTTGGAGTTGGAAATACCTATGACAAAGTTATTGATGGGCTTACTTGCAACACTTTTTTTTTTACTTTGCACTTTTTTTTATCATTTTTTTTGGCTTTGACTTTCCTTGTTGTTCTGTTTTTTTTACCCTTTATGTTTAATTAATGACAAATATACTTCCTACAAGGTAGGTTAAATGGAGAGGGGTGTTATGTATGGAGGAATGGTTTTAGTGAAGGGAGGGATGCCTCTTTTATGCCAATTGTTCATTGCCTTTATTAGAATAGTCATGAGAGTTAGAAATTCATTTCTTTTAAGGCGACAATCGTGATTTTCATTTATGCTCATTAATGCAAGGATAGAAAAGAAATACCCATTTATTAGTTGAAAATTATGAGTACATGCAATAAGAGGGAAAATCCTATATTAGACTGGGAAAAACAAGGGAGATGAAACAGAAAATGAAATCCTAAGTCTAGACTCCTACGTCGCGTGACAAGACAACTTCGTTGCTTCAATCTTCATGAGGTCTCTTTCTAAATGAAAAGGGAAGAGGTGTATACATATTTTTTTTCAACTGGACCTAAGCGAGTCCGGGTGTTTTAATGAATATATGCTATTGGGACTGGGGCCGCGTCTTTGTAGTCTGGATCGGATAGCAATTGCTGTCTTTTGTCATCGATCATGTCTTGGATAATCGCCTGAAGGCTCATACACCTTTCGATAGGGTGACCTTTCCCCCTATGATATTCGCAATAGGAGCCCTCATACCACATCGGATTTCTTTCCTCTTTAGGTGGGTCTTCTAGGGGTCCAATTGGGGAAATCGCATCTTTAGCCTGAAGTTGGTGAAAGTTTGAGTATAGGTCATCTTTAGTGGGGTTTGTGCCCGTCGAGGTTTTAAATAACCCCTTGTACCCATGTCAGCGTCCTCTATCTTATTTGGGACCTTGTTCGAGAGAATTGGAAGTCTTCCCTCTTCTATCACGTTGTGAATAAGGTGCTTTAACCTATAACAATCGTTAGTTCTATGTCCGTTTCCTCTATGGTACTTGCAATGGACATTTTTGTCCCAATTTGGCCCTTTTCTGTCTTCCTTAGGATATGGAGTGGGTCCTATAGGGTAGAGCAATTTTCTAAAATGAAGATACTCGAATATAGCACCATAGCTCATGTGCAAAGATATGAACTCCCCTTTAGGTTTTCTTTTAGGCATGATAAGATTTGGTGCAGGTCGGGAATGTATTTCAGTAGATGCTTGGGCGTTAGGTGAAACATCAATAATTCTTTCGCCTCCTCTAGCATGAGGCGAGCCTTCAAGGATTGATTGGATGGAAGGGTTTATCAGCAGACTGTGCTGTGTGATGTCATGTAGTTCATTAATCCTTTGTTGGTCAGTCGTGATTGCGGCAAAACTATCTGGTGCCTTGTAATATGCCTCTAGCCTGGCGACACGTGCTACAAGATCTACGAGTGTACCCTTCAACTCATCAACTTGTTCTTGAGGTGTTCTTGACATATTGCGTATTTCCCTACAATGGATCATCCAGCAGGAGATTAGAGATGGATTGATGATGGAGAGAAAGAAATGGAGTGAAAGAATGTATTTTTGTTTAAAAGTTGAGCTCTCAGGAACAAATATGAATATCCTAAATGAATGATGATTTTTTTTTAGTTTTTTTTTTGGATGCACCTAGACCTAATGCTTGTATGCAGGACGCAATCTATGCGTTCGAACCTGTAAAGGCTGCCTACATATCCTGAAAGAGGGAATCAGATCGCTTGTAGTTCAGGACTACTAAATGCGAAATGCATGAAATGAAATGGAAAGTATGGATGCAATGAGAATCTTAAATGTCTAATAACTCTAGTTATGCACGAAGTGTATGAATGATGGACTATGCAATGCAAAAATGATTATAGTATGGATGCAGCTATAATGAACATGAAATTCCTAGACTTGATAGACTTCTAATGACGACGAACTTTCAAGGATGCTAGACTCCTAATGTGCATGAGACTCTAGTGTAACTAGACTCCTAAAACTGAAGGAATTCTGATGGGTTTAGACTCCTAATATGGGCGGAACTCTAACAGATTTGGACTCCTAAGATGGACGGAATTCTAACAGTTTTAGACTCCTATTATGCATGGATTTCTATGGATTACAGACTTCTAAAATGGATGGGACTCAAGCGAATGAGGACTCCTAACATGGACAGAGTTAGACGGGGTTAAGAACTCTAAATGGAGTGAAACTGGACGAACCTAGACATATGAGCTAGATGGACTTCTAATGGTGTTATAATTCCTAGGTGGATGAGACTTGTACAACAAGATAGGCACTAAAAGATATCCTAGATGATGTGCACCTAGATGAGACCTAATGATGATAGAACTCTAAAAGAAAACAAAGATTCTCTTTTTTTTAGGTGAAGTTAGACATCGGGATGTTCTAAATAGACAATGACTCAAATGCACGGATATTACACGGAATTGATCAACACATTGCCTAAAGTGATGGAAAACGAGAGATGTACAACAATACGCCACATAGCAAATCTACGTGTGGCATAGTGTGGTGCGCCTGGCGCAGGGCCACCGCGTCAGGCGCATCCTCATGCGCCTAGCGTGCTGATACCACCCTCGTTTTCGTGACAGTTTAGGCGATGTTTTGATAAATTCGGTATAATTTCATGACGTGAAGATCGACGCACTAATTATATCGACAGTTTAGGACGCACTAAGTTTAAGACGCACCAATTGACGCAAAGTGTTGACGCGAACAGTGGTCAAATGGCCAATTTTCATGGGACGAAAAGACTGCGTGTCACGCAACTGATGTGCGCGGCACGCGGGCTTTGCGTCTGGCGCAGGAGCTTTGCGCCATGCGCAACTTAATGCGTTTGGTGCAATGCTCTGCGGCATGCATATTGGTAAATTGACGAGTGTTCGGGCGAAAATGACGATAGTTTTTAGACGCGATTTGCATTATTTCTTTAGGCGCAATACATATCAACATGATAATAAAATATGAGCAGGCAAAAATTACAATCACACATAAATGCCAAGTAACATGGATGCAAAAGTTCTCAACCTAAATTCCAGTTCCACATTCAACTATGGGTCAGGTTTAGGTTAAGGTTGAAAGGGTCCATGACTAAGAGATTAATCCCACGCTTCATACCCCTGCTTAAAGAGGTGGCCATGTGTAAGACACACTCCAGTATCAAGTCAGGAACAAGAGAACAATGCCATGGTTGGGTAGGTTTGCTTATGACTAAGATCCAACACTATCGCTCAGGAAGCTTTTTGGAAGGACAAAGCGCAAACCCCCAGGGGGTGACCTCACACATAGAACATGTGCTAATGAGGCAAGGTAGATTGTCCTTATGGTGGCTGAACAATAGCCATACACATGCAAAACAATGTATTAATCTAAGGCATAAAAATAAGAATGAATCGTATTTTTCAAGTTTCACGCACTCATTTAAAAAAATTAATTTTTTTATAATCCTTCCCAGTGGAGTCGCCAAATTGTAGGCGTGGATTTTTTCATTCCTTTAATGCCTACACGCGGTGTGAGCGCGTTTATTTGACTACCCCATTGTTAAGGTTTTATTAAAAATATGTTTTTGAAGTCGCCAACAATTCTTTAGAGGAAGAATCATAAACCGAATTGGATATTGAAACGGAAGGGACATCTTAGGGACTTATCCAATGTAGATTTCCCCATCATGACTCCATAGATGGTCAGGAACCAAAAATTGAGTTCGGGGGTGAGGGTACAATATAGTCAGGAACTATATTGCCCATTGCTGGCCTCTACTAAATACCGATTCACAACAGATTTTATGCAAAAGAATAATCAAATAACGTTTTAAAGCACCCTAAAATAATTAATCTAGATTGGTTCAGGAAACACACAAAAAGGACTAATTATTTAGTGATCAGTTATTAAGCAATCATATTACAAGGTTCCTAGCAGGTTGTCCAAATTATCTGTTCTTCAGGTCTCTTTTAGCAATTATAACATGTGGGTGATAAAACATGCAGGAATATTATAATAGCATGAATATTATATACAAAAATAAAAGAGAAAGAGAGCTTAGAATTTACAAAGAGACGCGATAATTAATTAAAAATCTACATCATGACAAGAAAAGGTTAGTAACTTCAATATAAAATATAATTATTCAAGGATCCTCTGGATTATACCTATGCGGTTTAGATCGGAGAGCGTAACGACCTTAATTCAGGCGAAGCAATCGTGGAACCAGGAATATAGTACGATCGGGAACAAGAATTGATTAGAATGATTAAAAGTGTTTGAGTATTTCGAGAGTCGAAGTATGTTTCGGAAATATTCGAGAGAATTTGTGTATGTAAAATAATAATTCGAAGCCGTCTGATTCGGGAAATCAGCCCGTATTTATAGGCAAACAAAAACGTACGCTCCACGCAAGCCCTGCGCCAGCCGCAGGCCTACGTGGCAGGCGCAAAGCACGCGTCAGGCGCAGATTGGCTTGCCTGACGTGGTCCATCCAGTAAAAAACTAACACGTGGAAACGCGTTTTCGAAAAGATAAAAGTTTATCTTGCTTCTCACACAGGACCTGCGCCAGGCGCAGGACTATGTGTGAGTCACAAGTACACGTGTCAGGTGCTCATTGGCGCGCCTGACGCGATCTGGCCAATGTGCTGGACGCACGTGGCGCGCCGAGCGTAGCCGCCGCGTCCGGCGCATATTACAGAATATTCGTTTTTTATTCTACGCGTGTTTTCAAGATGCTATTTTATCCCCAAAAATCCGGAGATCGAATTTTATGGGTTAAAAAAATCTGATTTATGCTCTAAAGATAATAATAAAAGCATTTATAAAAATGTTTATTAAAATAATAAATATTCAATTGGGCTTTTTTTAAAAAAATGGACTTGAAAACATTTTACGGGTTTAAATTGCAATTAATCATCATGGATAATTAATTGGGCTTTTATAATATTATTTCAAAACACATATGGCCTGGTTATTCGGACTGCTCTTCCATTAAGTCGTGCCAACTAATACCGCGGTATATTTCATCATTGGACCCTTAAATGGGGAGACACGATTATGTGTCTACAGTAATATTACACACCATTCCACTAATGCCAAATTAAAAATTTATGTAAGTTTTCTGTAAAACTTTGAACCTTCAGCAATCCAAGCTAAACCGTTAATCTTGATAATATAGTTTAAGGAAAGATTATATAAGTTTGAACAAGCTATAAAACAAGTATCAATAAATTCAAATAGGTTGAGTTGAGGACAAGGGCGGATCCAGGATTCCGAATTAGGGGTAGCGTAACTTTACATTACTAAAAACTCAAAAAAAAAAATCATAACAACTAAATTCAAAATGTTACAAAATCCAAATACAACCTTGAAATCAATAATAAAAGAAAATTACAATTGCTCACGTCGTGTTCTAAAAATTTGGAACCGATTTATATTCACATCAACTTCTACATCACAAAATAAATCATTCTCAAGATAAGTAACTAAACTATAATTTAGCAATTCATCTCCCATGCTATTTCGTAATTTGTTTTATTATCATAGTCATACTAGAGAATGCTCTTTCTACACTCGCAGTCGCCACAGGAAGAATTAACACCAACTTCAAAAGCAAATAAACTTTTGAATGAGCTTCATGTTTTTTTTGTCTCAACAAGCTTCATATAAAGCTCATTGAGAGTCTTCACATTCCAAAACCTCTCATCATTTTGAACATCATCAATGAAGTTATCCAATGAATGTTCAAAAAGAACATTTCAGCACTTGAAAATTCATTTGGATAAAACTTAGCAAGCCCAAGCAACTTTTCTTTGTCATATGATGCAAACCGATTAGTAGGATTAAAGCAAGACATGCAGATAAGTAATTTCTTACTTTTCTCACTAAATCGATTTTCAATTTCTTGCAATTGTTGATCAATAACACTTAGAAAAACCTCAACTCGAAAGTGATGAAGATTTATCACTTGTGAAGGATTACCACGAAACATTCTTCTCCCCGGTGCAACATACATTCCTTCCATGTTCAGAATCTCAATGTCATGTTTTGCCAAAAATGAAGATACTTAAGTTATATGAGCATCCCACCCACCATCTCTTAGCTTTTGCAAATTCCTCTTAGTCACATTAACCAAAGTCATAGCATTCACAATATCTTGATTACTCTTTTGTAAAGCCAAATTCAACTCATGTGTGATCTCAAAAATAGATGTCATCAAGTATGCCACAAAAAAACAATATCAAAAGACATCAAGAAATTGATTATTGAACATGCTTTGTTCTTGTCGGCCTTTTCAATGGAAGATTCAGCAATAGCATCAAGTGACTCAAGGATTGGACGATACAAATCAAAGACATTCACAATTGTTTTAAAATGAGATCCCCAACGAGTGTCACCAGGCCTACTTAAAGATTTCTCTTGATTCAAACCAGTTCCAGATTCTATTTCACCCAAGGATAAAGCTTCTACAACACGTGTTCTTTGATTTTGTCGAAGAAATTCTTTTCGTTTAGGTGAACCACCAACAATGAAAGCACATCAAGAAAAAGCCAACTACAATAAGAGTTTTTCTTGGCAACGACAACTAGTGTCAACTGAAGTTGGTGAGGGAAACAATGAACATAATATGCTTATGGACACTCATCAGTTTTTAGACCACCTATTGCACCTCGCATGTTACTAGCATCATCGTATCCTTATCCCTGAACTCTAGAAAGACTAAGAGAATGCTCCATAACCAATGATTTAATTGCTTCTTTAAGAGTCAAAGAAGTGGTGTTAGGCACATGTACCAAACCAATTCATTCACTTTACCCTTTCTATCAATGTATCGCAAACAAAGAGCCATTTGCTCTTTATCAGATATATCTGCGGACTCATCAGCAAGGATAGCAAAAAAATCATTACCAATTTCTTCAATTATGGCTTTCGTTGTTTCTTTTGCACAAGCACGTATGATGTCTTTTTGGATGCAAGGAGCAGTCATTTGACAATTTCCCGGAGCGTTTTCTAATACAACCTTTTCAACATCAGGTCTATCTTTTGCATGAAACTTAAGGAGTTCAAGAAAATTGCCTTGATTCAAAGAATCAAGATTTTCATGATGCCCACGTTAAGACAACCCTTGAAGTAATAGGTACTTCAAACATTTAATAGAAGCTTCTAATCGCTTTCGATAATTGCTTGCCATTTCTTGCGTTTGATTACTGAAAGTAGATGGAAGACTATCCTTTTGATTTTTAAAGTCAACAAGACCCATCATTGCTTTATGGTGAGCACTCATATGTCTACCAACATGCTTATTAAATGCATCTGGTTTACTCGAAGTTCTAAACCCCTCACTAACAAAAGCATCAGAACCTTCGTTGTCTTTCTTGAACAAATAGCAAACAAAACAAAAGGCAGCATCCTTTTCCACACTATACTCAATCTAAGTGTCATACTTCTCAAACCAATTGGAATTGAAGCGGCGACTACTTTTCCCAAAATCTCTAAAAAGGAAAGTCATGGTTTACCGGTGGACAAAGTCCTCAATCAATCTAGAATCTCCTAATATAATCTCTATCACCTTTATGAAAATCACTCATATTTCTCCTCTTCCCCGGATCTTGAGGAAGATTCTTAATTTTCATTTCGGTTAACCTTTTCAATGGAGTTGGGATTTGAGACCTAGTATGTGAAGTAGCTCCAAGTTCTAAGTCTTCATTTTGAGATGGAAGGTTAGTACTTAATGGAGAAGAATTTTGTTGACTTAGTTGAGTGCGTGGAAGGAATAGGTGGAATTGAATCAACTTGATTTTTATTAGGTGTTCCTTTGGAAAAAAAAGGCTTGAGATATCCCTCCATTGTTTTCTCTTCATGATTTTGAAATATAGATTTCTCATTCACTAATAATCCATTCCCAAATTACAATAATAAACTAACCATTCATTCACTAACAACCATTCACTAATAAATTTAATTACATATTAGGATTTTTTGATTTTTACCACCTTTTAAAATCACAATTTTTAAGATAACCACCTTATAATTAAGTTCATTTTTTTAAATAACCACCTTATATGACCTAAATCTCTTTAAATACATACCAATTGACAGATTTCGTCCAAGAAATTGGTTTTAAATAAGGGTTTAAACCTTATATACATTCTAGTGAATAAAGGTGGAGGTGATGAAATCGTTCTTAAACCCTTTTTGAGGATGATTTCCTTGACGAAATCTGTTGATTGGTAGGTATTTAAAAGAATTTAGGTCATATAAGGTGGTTATTTAAAAAAATGAACATATAAGGTGGTTATTTTAAAAAACACGATTTTATAAGGTAGTTAAAGTAAAAAAATCCTACATATTATTCCCAATTTCCACAATTTCCACAAATTCCACAAATTCAACAACATATGACATATCACTCCCAAATTTCCACAAATTCAACAACATATGAAATATCACTCCCAAATTCCATAAATTCAATAACATATCATTCCCAAATTCACTAGCAATCAAAATTCACAACTAACAATTGAAATTTCAGCCCAACTAACAATAAGAAATGACAACAATCAATCAAAATTCAGACTAACAATCAAAATTTTAGCCCAACTAACAATCATACTTCACAACAATCACAACTAACAATAAAAATTCAGCCTAACATTCAAAATTCCAACTAAACCAGCACATATTCACAATTCACATCACATATTCACAATTCACATCACATATTCACATATATAGAAGAAAGGTACCTGAACCGCTGAACGTCAATTTCCGATGGGTGACGACGAGTGACGAACTAACGACTACTTGAACGGACCGACCACGACTTAAAGTCTTGAACGGACTGACGTCGTCGACCGATTTACCGAAGATAGCAAAACTGCCAGTGAGAGAGGAAAGAGAAAGAAAGTTAAGAGCAGACTCAGAATATTTAGGAATCACGAAATTCAGGGCTAGATTTATCTTCTAACAATCAAAGTTAAGAGGAGACTCAGAAAATTCAGGAGTCACGAAATTTAGGGCTAGATTTATCTTCTAACAATCAAAGTCAAGACTAGACTCAAACTCACAACTAAGTGAACAAACAACCGGAGTCCGACCATCCATTTTCTCAGAATAGATTTAGGAAGCACAAATCTGTTGTCATACACTCAAAGGAAAACGTTTTACAGTGCTGAGGAAACTCACCATTTTCTTCGACGACTGACCGGTGACCGCACCACTACTTGAACGGACCGCGGGACCGACAAGGGATGACCAACAAGTCGACTAGCCGAGTGAGAGGAGGCGACGGGCGATCTCCGAGAGAGAGGAGGCGAGTGGCGACGAGTTTAGACTAGAGAGTGACTGAGTTTGAAAGAGTGAAAATGTGAAATGAAATGGTGCTGAGGAAGTTTTAGGTTTTCCAGATTTTTTGCGATTTTTTTGAATTTTTTTACCCCTTGTTACCACGTGGCTCCGCCACTGGTTGAGGAAAATGCACCTTTACTATGATATTTCATGCATATATATTGCAAAGAAAATACCACAACATTAGGAACAATGAAATAAGGCTCTTCTTCTGAACAGCTACAATAATATAGTGAAATACTCGTTCAACATCTAAAACAATGCAAAGATATAACTTGTAGAACTCATCCTCGTCCATTGTTGGCATAGTGATGGAAATCGACCCTCTTTTCACATTCATTAATGGCAAATTGGTCATTTCCATTCTCTATATCCACTAAACTAGTGGCGAATCCAGTAATTGATCCACGTGGGTTCAGAGTCGTTCGAAATAAAGATAAAGATAAAGATAAATTGATTATTAAATTTAAATACGTTTGTTCATATTCCAAAGACAACCAATAAATAGTAATATAACCCACTAATACATTTTTGTTTTAAGGTCCTGTTCTTTTGAACTTATTTTGGCTGAACTGAACTGAACTTATTTTATTTTTGCTGAACTGAACTTATTTTTGCTAAATAATAATAATAAATAATAAATAAATAATAATAATAATAAAAAATAATAAATAATAAATAAAAAATAAAAAATAAAAAATAAAAAATAAAAAATAATAAATAAAAAATAATAAATAATAAATAATAAATAATAAATAATAAATAATAAATAATAAATAATAAATAATAAATAATAAATAATAAATAATAAATAATAAATAATAAATAATAAATAATAAATAATTAATAATTAATAATTAATAATTAATAATTAATAATTAATAATAAATAATAAATAATAAACAATAAATAACAAATAATAAATAATAAATAATAAATAATAAATAATAAATAATAATTAATAATAAATAATAATAAATAATAATAAATAATAATAAATAATAAATAATAATAATAATAATAATAATAATAATAATAAATAATAATAAATAAATAATAATAATTAATACTAATAATAAATAAATAATAATAAATAATAAAATAATAATAAATAATAAAATAATAATAAAAATAAATATTAATAAATAATAAATAAAAATAATAATAGTAATAATAAATAATAAAGAACAATAATATTAATAATAATAATTAATAATAATAATAATTAATTAATAATAAAAAATAAATAATAATAATAATTAATAATAATAAATAATATATAATAATAATAATAAATAATAATAATAATAAATAATAATAAATAATAATAATAAATAATAATAATATAATAATAAATAATAATAAATAATAAATAATAAATAATAATAGTAATAGTAAATAATAAATAATAATAATAATATTAATAATAATAAAAATAATAATAATAATAAATATTAAATATTAAATAATAAATAGTAATTTAAATAAATAATAAATAATAATAAATAATCAATAATAAGTAATAATAATTACAATTATAATAAATAATAAATATAAATTATAATAATAAATAATTATAATAAATAATAATAATAATAAATAATAAATAATAAATCATAAATATTAAACAATAAATAATAATAATTAAAATAATTAATAAATAATAAATAATAAATAATAAATAATAGTAAATAATAATAATAATAATAATAATAATAATAATAATAAATAAATAAATAATAATTACTAAATAATAAATAATAAAAATATTAAAATCAAAAAATAAAATAAAATCAAAAAAAAAAATAAAATAAAAATAAAAAAATAAAAAATAAAAATAAAAATAAAAAATTACAAATTCATCGTTATTATTATTATAATATTAATAATAATAACAGTATTAATAGTAATATTGAAAACAAAAATAATAATTACAACATTAATAGTAATACTGAACTTATTTTTGCTGAACTGAACTTATTTTTACTTATTTTTGCTGAACTGAACTTATTTTTGCTGAACTGAACTTATTTTTACTTATTTTTGCTGAAAATAAGTCCAAAAGAACAGGGCCTTAAATAAGAGGGATATATCACCATTTATTATCTACCAGTCTATAAGTGTTAAATTTGTCTCATCAAAACTATGATTAGTCTTAAATCTATAGTAAGTAGCACTAATAATCCAAATTCTTTTTTTCTTGCATTTGCTAATCCATTGTGGGTCTATTAGCACTAGAAGAAAAAAAATCCAGACTATTTACAAAAGATACCACCCATACTTGAGATTTTTCCTGAATAATCTGGAAGTGAGAGTTTTTTGGGGAAAATAAGTAAAAGTTTGGATCATTAATGTAAATTTTTCCAAAAAAATTAGTTGAACAAAATGATATAATATGCTTTGTAAAACTTAAAACAAAAGAAAACAAAACAAAATTAAAGTTTTGTATAGAAAGAAGCAAAACAAAAAAGTTAAGTAAAACCGTATAGTAGATTATTGCCATTTGCCAGGAAAAGAAGGTTAGAAGAAAAAAATATGAAAAGTAAAATCGTATAGGAGATCATTGTCAAGATAAAAGGTTAGAAGATAAAATAAGAAGTAAAAGTAGGCAAAATTTTAGATGCAAGAATTGAACCCGCGTCGACTATGAGAGTTTTTTTTTGGCAAAATAAGTAAATGTTTGGATCATTAATGTAAATTTTTTCAAAAATATTAGTTGAACAAAATGATATAATATGCTTTGTAAAACTTAAAACAAAAGAAAACAAAGCAAAATTAAAGTGTTGTATAGAAAGAGTAAAACAAAAAATAAAGTAAAACCGTATAGGAAATTATTGCCATTTGCCAAGAAAAGAAGGTTAGAAGCATAAAAAAAAGGAAAGTAAAATCGTCTAGGAGATCATTGCCAACATAAAAGGTTAGAAGATAAAATAAGAAGTAAAATGAGGCAAAATTTTAGATACAAGAGTTGAACCTACGTCGACTGTGAGGGGTCAAGGCACTTGGGGCCTGTTCTCCCCAACTTATTTTCAGTTCAGTTCAGTTCCTAAATTATTATCATTACTATTAATTAGTTATAATTTAATTCAATTCGCTGGTTCGGTTCGGTTCGGTTGTTTTATGCCGAAGAAACAGGCGCCTGGTTGCACGACAACCAAAGGAACGCACATGCATATCTAATTCAGTGAACCCACGCTAGATCCGCCCCTACACTAAACAAATAGCTTGTTATTATATTTTTGAAGAGAATGGGACCATGTTACAAACTTATGATCTAATCTGTTAGCTCTCCTTAAAAATTTTAGAGGGATGTTCTCGTAATTCTTTTTTGAAGGATTGTTCCCAATAAGTTTGAAAAACAAAGTTTATATCAATACTCATATATTTTCTTGAATGTTCCAAAAAACCTAACAATTTCCGTTGTATGCAAAATTTTGTATCCCAATTAGAAACAAGGGACAGCTCTTCGTATTCCATATCTAAAATTATTAAATTATGCATATAACTCTTTATCATTGTTCTGTAAATATTCTATGTATAATTCGTTAGATAGTTTACTGAGATTTTTTTTTGAAGGGTAGTTTACTGAGATTAATCCTCTTATATATTATACTTTGTATATAATCTTGGCAAAGCAATGAATATAGTCATGCAATATCTTCCCACCGTAACACAAATAAAATTATTTACATCATCTAATAAAAATAATTGACCTTCTTAGTTTGCTATACCAAATTTTATCTATTGGTTGATAAGTTTAATCTAATTGTCAATTTTTTTTTAAAATCTTTTCCAAGATATATCTAATCCATTATTAATTTTAAGATACAAAAGAATCTGAAGATAGATTTTCTTTTAACTGGGAATTTGACAGTTGGATTTCTTGGACGCTACTTTTCTCCTTTTTAAGCCCTTGTTAAACCCCATTCTACCTTCCATAAAAAAAACACCCACAATTTTTTATAGAGACACATAGATATACAAGTAAACGCAAAATTTGAAGAAAACCTTGTTTCTGAAAAATTAGGAGAGAGAAAATCACAAAAATGGAGGAGATACAACCACCATGGCTAAACTCAATGATCCATGCCGATTTCAGCACAACGCAAAACAGAAAAGTTAGTGAGAAAGCTTATTTTTGTGTTGATTGTGGAGGAAAAACTTTAAGCAAAACAGAGATAGAAACAGAGCATAAAGGGCACAAAATTTTCCGAGCAATGAAGAATTCTCACCATTATTGTTACACAAAAGATGACATTTTGAGTTTAGGGTCTGAAGTTTTAGACATTTATGGGGTTTGTGTTTACACAATAAATTCAACTTCTGTTTATTTCCCAAAATCAGTTTCTAATAAATATCTGAATATGAAGGGGATTCCTGGGTGTTGTTTCTCTTGTGGAAAACCCATAAAGTGGCCTGCATTATTCTGTTCAATTCTTTGCAAGTTAGTCTGTAATGAAGACAAGGCGAAACTCGAGACGATGAAGTTGATGATGGAGCAACAATCCCTGGAGGGTCTTTCTCTGAAGAAAAGTACAAACAATAACAAGAAGAGAAAGATGGTTGAGGAGAAAAATAACGTGGGTGTTTCTTTGAAAATCAAGCATGGAGTCACGGTAATTCTGGAAAAGAAAACAGAACAGCCAGTGAAGAAAAAAGGTAAAAAAAATTTGAACGAGGCGAAATTGGAGAATTTGATTGATGTTGTTGAGGATAAAATTGTTGAGCAAAATAAGCGGAAGAGGCCAAGGAAAGGAATTCCAAGAAGAGCTCCTTTCTATTGATGGGTTCCAAAAAAAACTTCTAACTTTGGAATAGTTAAGTATGGTGTTTTTCCCCTCTTTTAGTGATGTTAATTAATGTGGGTTTTAGGTGAATATTAGGGTTTATTTAGTACTTGATCACATTAGTACTGCTAATATTTTAACATTTTTGCTCTGTTTTAGTTAGGTTGTTAATGGGGTGCGTGAATGTCAAGGCCGAATTAGTTTAGTATGAGATACATTTTTAGTAGTAATAATAATGTGCATTTCAATTTTCAGAGAATGCATTATCTTGTATGGACAATTTAGTACTAAGATGTTTTGACAATAAGCTGAGAAATATTCTTATTATCATAAACAAGGTGAGCTTGGCAAATTATGGTGCTGTTACACATGCTGATGTAACTTACTTTCCTTCTTTACCTCCTATAAAAATTAATGTTTTCTCATACTTTGAACTCAGCATCCTGTTTCAACTTTCAAGTACAACTCTATGTGTGTCCATTTTTTGGACATTTTCTTTTTTCCCGAAACATGAGATCATTAAGGAATAAGGAGTACATTGATTTTGGGAATATTTGATTTATTTCGAACCAACATTCAGCAAATACTTACCTTTACTTAGATCTACTTTTAGAAAAAGAATAGATTTGTTTCTGATTTTCTTTTTCCTAAAAAAATATAGGAAAAATTCACGCCGATAATCTCAACTATGCATTTTTGGAATGACAGAAGTGTTGGTTTGATTTTTAGTTGATGTTTAATGGCTCCAACTCTGTTTAAGTTAAATTTTAAGTGAATGAAACTGATATCGCATTCAAAATAGTTTCAGTTGATCTTGCAGCGATCACACGAAGAATGTGTCAGGGGTCAGATGTATCAGGAATTTATTCTCATAGTATGTAGTATGTACTGTTTCAATGTTGGAGAAACTGAGAAAATGTTCACTTTGTTCAGCAGAACATTTAACACAACTAACATGTCAAAATTTCTCGGGTAAAATTTGCAGTTAATCAATCTATCAATGGTAATAATCTCAATGCACTTCTGGTTGTTTGGTTGGGGAGGTGGAACATGTGCTAAGCTTGCCGGATGATTCGCGCATCCACCTCTGATTACTGCTTTAAGATCTAGTTGCATTGGGTAATTGTATTTATGGGTTGGGTTCGTACTTCTAAATTCATGGGAAACAACTCTCACAACTTTCTGGGGTGCATGCATTTTTTCATAATTTTACTTTCCAAAGACATGTAAGGATTCTCTTGAACTGGAAAAAGAAGATATTTTAGGAATTTTTTCACTTGTTGTTGTAGTTTGGGTGGCTAAATTATAAACATGATATATACTGTTCAATTTTCGTCGTATGTTAACTTCAACTAAAGATGAATATGGAGGCAAGCAAGAGATACAAGGAGATGAATATAGCGGCAAATCCTATTTTGTATTAACCAATGTCTGAAAAGTAATAATACAAATATTCCTATAGTACGTCAAATTACACACCATTCCAGTAATGCAAAATTACAAATTTATGTAAGTTTTCTTTAAAAAGAGTTTTTTGTGGGGATATACCAGGGTAATAGGACATTTTGTGGGGATATACCTCACTAAATTTTTTTTGTGGGGATATACCAACCTAAATTTAAGTTTTGTTAAAAGGTACCAAAAATACTATTTCCGGCGAAAAAGTCAAATTTTCGGGCTTTGACTTAGTAGGATCAAGCGAGTGAGCCACAAAACCCTCTTCAACCACGCGCATAATGCTGATATTTTTTTTTAACAATTTTTTTTAAGATCCCATAATATTTCCCTCACTTGCAACTTCTTCTCTTTCTCTCTTCTCTACCAACTTCATCAATTGCAAGGTATAGGGTATTCTCAATTCAATTTACTTCTTATGTTCTTCAATTATACTATGTGGTTTTAATTTATGCTATTATAGGGTATAAATTAGGGTTTCAATTGTAGTTAAGGGTTTCTAAAGTTCTTTTTTTTCCCCTTAATTTGCTGCTGAAATGACATTCTATTTGTGTAGGTCATGTCTTCTTCTAGTGCTAAACTGAGGAACCCTACACACTGCAAGTGTGGTGTTCCAGTGGCCATAGTACGAAGTTGGTCTGAAGATAATCCAGGCAGAAGGTTCAGAGCATGCAAGTTCTATGACCCTGATTTGAGGATAAGAGGATGTAGATTGTTTCAATGGGATGATGATGGGCAGACTGAATGGCAACGCTTAGTAATTTTGAAGGTCATTGAAGAGAAGAAAGCTTTGGCTGCTGAAAATGAGAAGCTTAAGAAAAGAGGGGTAAGGCTTGAAGAAGAAGATGGTGATGTGGTTGCTGAGCATTCTGTAAGCTCTTTTAGAAGAGCTTATTGTGTAGGAAATGAGCAATTGAGAAGTGTTGAAGGCAAGAATGGCATTCCAATGATGCAGTTTGTCTTATGTGTCCTTTTGTCAGTTGTAGTTAGTGTTGTTGTCACTAAGGTGATTGCATAAGTTGATGCAATGGTTAGTTAGTGATGTTGTTAGCATGGTTGGTAGTGTATTAGGTAATAGGGAAGGTTAGCTACAAGTTAGGTATGAATGTTGTTGTAATTGAAACCTATGAAGCTTATGTAAGCTATATTGCATCTATTAATAGTAACAACAAGCACTATGCTTTTGGGTCAATACTTATATCACCATCCATTTGTTTTGCAATGTATGCCTTAACAAAACAATAACACAACAATTATCAGGTGGCCACAAGCAGCAACTTCATGACAGTCTTGAAGACCTAGCAAAAAGATTACATATTAGTGCTACCTAGACCTAAACATAACATCTACCTAAGTAGCTGATACATATATGTAGCATGTTCATGGTGGTGCTTCTGATGCAACAAAGGTCTGACTGACTTGTGGCTCAGATGTGCTGCCCTTCTCTCCTGTCGTCTTTGGTATAACATCAGGTCCACTCTTCTTTGGCCTACCTCTTGGCTTGGGTTGTGGTGGGTCCTTAGGAGCAGTTGCAGCAGCTGTCTGTGCCAATTGACTGCTGCACTTGGCCTTGTTATGGCCAGCATTGCCACATTTGGAGCACACATAATGCTTTCTCTTCTTCAGGACAGCTGGGACATCTTCTTTTTCCCCCTCTCCCTTTTCCTTCTTCCTTTTGTGTAGTGAGGGTCTTCCTAGTTGCTCTTTGAATACAGGAGGCAGTGGTGGGATGTGATAAGTTTTGTCCCACTGTTTATGGCCAGGGACTGCATGAAAGATAGGGTAGTAGGCTAGTGCATAAGCTTCCCTTGTGTATGCCTTGTGAACAAAATCCAAGGGGTCACCCCTAAACTTTTGAATTGCCTTTATAGCATGGCAACAGGGAATCCCTGTTAAGTCCCACTTGTTGCAGCCACAACTCCTCTCATTAATTTTCACAACCCATGAGTCTCCCTTATGTTCAATTTCCCATTCATTGGCAGATGCAGGTGTCTCATAACAATTTCTTGTCTCTAAAGTTGCCTTATCAATCTGTTTGACCACAGCAGGCATCACCCTTCCATCAAACTTTTCCAATCCTTCCCTCTTTGTGAAGGATCTTTTCATCACATACCTCCTAAGCCATTCCATCATGGTCAGAATTGGCTTGTCCCTCACTTTCCTCAGCACATTGTTGAAAGCCTCACAAACATTGTTCAAAAGCATTGCACTCTTGGTTCTGGTGTTGAACTCATGCCTGCTCCAATGTTTAGGGGGGATTTTAATCAACCAGTCGTATGCTTCATCATTCAAGAATTTTATTGCATTCATATGTTCATCGAACTCTTTCTGAAAACCAAAACATACATTGATTAACATCATTACTGAGCATAGATTAGTATTAAAGAGTATGATGAGGAAACAAGTTAAACCTTTTTGGTAGCCCTAGCTGCTGCCCAAAAGCTATTTTTAAACATCTGTCCAGACCATTTGAGCTTGAAATTTGCCCAAATATGTCGACAACGGTACTTTGTATCAGCCTCAGGCACTACATCCTTGAAAGCTTCTAACAACCCCTGCAACAAATGATGTCATGGCATACAGGAACAATTAGGATTAGAAATTTTGACGTAGGAAGGTTAGCTGTGAAGTTCATCGTCAAAAAAGCTTGAAATGATTTCTACTAGTCGAGCTCCCGGTGTCAGAATGCTTAATAAAATACCTTTTCAGAAAGGAAACGGGCCAGTGAGTCAAACTCACCGCTATGCTGTGACCGACAGGCTTTTTAAGCCATTCGAGTTAGTTTAAGGGCTGAAAACAACATTTTAAGAATTTTCGGATTTTTTTTTGCCTTATTTTTGTATTAGGGATGTGTTTAGACTATTTAAACATTGTTAGCCGTCATTAGGATGCAGCTTTTATCTTGCTAATAATATTTGAGAGTTTTAAAGAAACAAATACCTTCTGCCTGTCACTCATGAACACCAAATCATCATTTTCATGCACCCAAACCATTAACTCAGACACACTGCTGAGGTCATTTTTCACCAAGTTGAGGAACCAAGACCAAGTTGCCTTGTTCTCTACTTCCACAACAGCCTAAGCAACAGGAAATAAGTTGTTGTTTCCATCTTTGCCCACAACCGTCAAACATACACCACTCCAAACACCCTTCAGGTGGCAACCATCAACTCCCAAAATATGTCTACAGCCTTGTATGAAGCCCTCTTTACAAGGCTGTAAACACATATAAAACCTCTCAAAAAAAGGTGGTGGTCTGTCAACCCTGCTCACACCAACACAGGCTGTTGACCCAGGTACAAACTTCATCAAAGCTGCAGCATAATCCCAAACAAGTGAATATTGTTGTGCTGCTGACCCATGTATCATCATCAAAGCTTTCTTTTTAGCATAGTAAGCTTTATAGTACCCCACCTCATTCCCAGTGTCCATCATTATCCTTTTCTTAAAAGCACTCAAACTCCATTCATTGTCAGCTCTCCAATCCTCCATATATCTCTCAGCCAAGTATTCAGAAGTCATTTTAGTGTTTTTTGATTGAAAACCACAGTCATGCTTCAAATTCATACTGTAAATGTGTCAAGTTTCCAGATCTCCTATTCTATATGCATTAACCTTAAACATACACTTGTTTTTGGAATTACAGGTGCACCTTGGCATCTTGCCCTGCCCTTTGATCCCTTGGCATCTTGCCCTGCCCTTTGATCCTTTTGCACTTACACCTATTTTTACAATACGCAGTCACTCTTCTACTTCCACTATGCAGCCAATAAAAGTCATAACCTTCCTGTATAGCATGGTGTCTAATTGCCTTCCTAAGGACATCATTATTATCAAACTGCAACACCACCTTTAAAACAATTCTATCTTTGAAATCAGACCTTGAGTTAAAGTGTGCATACCTTTCACCTTCACTTTCACTGCCATGTAAACTGCCTTCTTCATCAGAACTTTCATTCAACTCCTCTTCATCAGAATCATGCTTCCGTCCCTCTTCATCAGAACTTTCATTCAATTCAATGTGCCCTATATCAGTATTCACCTTTACTTCTTCTGCAGATCTGGTGGTTTGGTGAGGTTGGTTAGCTTCCTGAGTTGTGTCAGAGTTTCCCTGTTCACCATTTACATCATCAAGGTGCCTCAGAACATTGTCAAGGATGTTCTCTTCAATACCATTGGCAAAGAGATCAGCCCTCAGCCAGTCTTCATCATTCTCATCTATCCATATGTCCTCAAGCTCAAACAAATTAGGGTTTTCTTCTATTATTGTGTTTTGGGAGTCAGGTTGTTTGGTCTTTCCTTTTCCTTTTTCCCTGATGGGAGTGAGCTTTTTAGGAGGGCCTCTGATAGTGTTTTGTTGTTGTTGGGATAAGTTTGGACCACCACTAACAAATGGACCTCTTTGTGATACCTCAGGCCCACCTTCATCTACTTGGGACACCACAGGCCCAACATCATTCACAGTCTTTGTCTCACCACCAATCAGCTCATCACTCTCAGAATATTCCTCCTCATCATCATCATAGTCATCATCATCACTCCTTTCCTCACTGCCCTCTTCTTCACTCCTTCCATTTTCACCACCATTATAATCCTCCTCCTCATAGTGATCAATGTACAAATTTAGGAAGTTATAATCATCCCTTGAATTCAAAACTTCATCATAATCAAAATCATAGTGGAATAATCTCTTCCCATTCAACAGACTAAGCCGTTTTCTCTTGTAGTATAAGTTACCAGCATATGGATATCCTAGTTTTTTCGTCACTATATTAGCAATGGCAAAGTAGCAGACACTAGAGGAAAAAAAATCAAGGGCTGCGGTCCAAGGGCTGCGGTTATTTAAAAAACGCAGCCCTTAACTACAAAGGGCTGCGGTTAGTCGAAAAACCGCAGCCCTTCATTATAAAGGGCTGCGGTTAACCCAAAAACCGCAGCCCTTCATTACAAAGGGCCGCGGTTATTAAACAACGCAGCCCTTCACGTTTTCATTTCCCCCTAAAGCTTCCCTCGCTTGGCAATTCCCGCACTCACACCACACCCTAGTTACGAATACCCGCCTCTCTCTCTCTCTCACTCACGCTCCTGCCCCTCTCTTTCACACACTCACTCCCCTGCCCCTCTCTCTCCGACCTCTGCTGTGGTCGCTGCTGATCTCCTCCTCCTCACATCAATGACTGTCATGACTCCGGCTCCTATTGACGTGCGGTTTTGTTTGTTGTTGCAGCAAGAAGATGGCGAGATGCTTGTCCCTTTCGTCGCTCGACCACCGTTGCTGCGTTTTTGTTTTAGTTTTCCACCTTCTCTCTGTTCGGCGCCGTCTATTTCTCTCACCCCGCACTCTCCTCCTCCTTCTTTCGTTTTTGTCGCGCGAACACTTGGCCGAGCGTGCCTGTGCCGGGAGATCCGTTCTCGACTACCTCGCCGATGAGGTATTTTCTTTCTCCCCTCTTTTGATTTTAAGTTTTTACCTGATTTTGCTGTTTCTTCAATGATTTTCGTGGATCTAGGGTTCGAAATTGGTTTTGAAATTGTTGTAGTCTTGCAATCGCTTGAGTTTCTCTCTCTTCGTTGGTTTTGGTAGATTGCTGACATTTTCTGCTTCTGATTATGTTCAATTTTGTTTACTGCCCTGTATGTGCGCTATAATCTACGGATAAAGGGTCTATATGCTGACATCTTCGTGGATTCCGGGCAAGCGACACGAAAATGAGGTCTGCCTTATGGTTTCAATTGCTTCATTTCACTGTTCAGTACTTCACTTTAGTGTAATTATTCCATTTTAATTGGTGAAAACAATACTCTTTCCGTTCTAGAATAGTTGTGTTTTGATGATTACGTGTGTAGATTATGGAGTTAGTTATTGTATTGATATCCATAATTGGTAACTACTACTGATTTGGTATTTCAAATTGAAAAGTAATAGTGTATTGATAATATTAAGTGACAGATAATATGGTATAAGAATGAGATAGTTTAGTATCAAATATGGGAGAAATATATGAAATGCATTCGCTAATGTTTTGACTTAGTAAATTCATTCATATCATTCTCTTGTATGAAATTTTTTGATTAGCACTTGCTGTTTGAATATGCAGGATGATGCCTCTATTTCATGGAGGAAAAGGAAAAAGCATTACTTTATTCTTTGTCAATGTGGGAAGCCTATATATTCCAGGTTCATCTTCTGCCTCGAAGTTGTGAATACTAACTACTGCTAGGTTCGAACATGACAAGCGTTTGTAGAAATCAGGATGAATTTGCTTCTTTAAAATGATTTTCGCCGCCTTGTAACGTGTATGGCGATGAACACAAGCTTGCTGGATTTTCAGCAACATTGCAAGCTATAGTTTCTTTTGTTGAGAATGGGTATGTCACTGGATTGAGTTGGCAAGATCTTGTTTTTCGAGCGCCTCTCCTGAATTTTAGAAGTGCAATTTGTATTTTGTGTATCTGTTTCTTGTTAAGTGTTGACTGCTTTCCATACTTGCCTAAATCTAATGCTTTTCCCTTCATATTATACTTTGTCTCGCGAGAATCTTATCTCGTATTGCAGCTTGCCGATATCGTTTTACCCTAATCTTGGTTGCTTTGCAAGCATTATCAAGGTGATGTTTCGGGATTAGAGTTATGCTTTGTCATTATAAATAATGAATATGGAGAACACACAGAAGATGAATTGATTCCTGGAGGGAAAAATATTCGTGTCATGAATGAGAATGTGATTCCATTTATTCATCTAATAGCTAATCATCTATTGAATTATCAGGTAATACGATCTTATTCGTTATAATGATTGTATGCTTCCACCCAAGTTTCAACTTTAGCTACATACTAATACCTTAGGTATGTCAAACTAATGGATACTACAACTGTCAGATACGTCAGCAAAGTTCGCATTTCCTGAGAGGATTTCAGCAACTTATACGAAAGGAATGGATTGATATGTTCAATGAACATGAACTTCAGGTATAATCATCTTCTTTAATAGAGTGTATTACTTGTCTATTTTATCTATTGTTCCATCGCTTGCCTTTCACGTGAGAAAGGCTTAAGCTATAGTTTAGAATTTAAGCAGCTTAAAAGCTATTATATTCTGCTAGTGCCTATCGTTTCTTAACCTTTCCTACATAATGGATATTTACCTTGTTGAAGCATTCTTTTTAACCGTTAACACATTATCCACCATCATTGATGTACTTGGTTGATTTTTCATTATTAACAAGGGATTCGTTTGTTAGTGTATTATTCATACTAGGGTACTCATATTGGACAGTTGGATGTAGTAGAAAGAAGGGAAAGAAATGAAAAGACTTTACCATGTTTGGTTTTAAAATAAAAAATTGATTATATAGGAAAGGAGAGGAAGTAATGGGTAAAGAATCTTAAGATTTTTGCAATTTTCTTTCCTCTCATATTTGGAGGAGTTAGAGAGGAAAGGGAAATAAGAATACTTTCCTTTCCCTTCCTTCAGTTAAACTGAACTTTACAAAAGTCACTTTCTTTCTTTTCTTCTTTCTTCCTCCCTTTTGTGACAAAAATAATACAAACAATCTTCATATGGCAGTTTCATTGTATCCTTCTCGAACAATGTTAGATTTTTGATTTTTGTGTTTATCAATTTATCTGTTAACTAAAATATAAAGAAAACTTCAATTTTTATCTGGAATATGGTACTGCATATACTTGACTTGGAAATCTGATATATTGATTTCTGTATCTGTGGAGGGACCCTGGATACGAATCGAAGAGGAGAGAATTGTTACATATTGACTTGTAATGTATCTTTGGAGTATGAGAAAAGGTATGTTTTATTCGAACGCTTTTTTTTGTGCTATCTTTTTTCGAGTTATGTTTTAGAAATTAGAACCCTTTTACCCAGAAGTTGATTGTTCGAGGATGAACCTTATTTATCCCCCTTTCCCCCTTAGTTGAAGATGATTGTTCGAGGAATTAGTATGGGCATTGTAGCCCCCTTTGGGATCATGGTGCTGGTTTGGTTGAATTGTTTTTTGCCTTTATTTGTGTTGGTGCTGCTGTTATTGATATTGGTTTGGTGCGTGCCTTCTTCTCTATTTTGTGAATCTAATTTCTTCTTGGTGTTGGTAAATGTTTAACTAGTTTAATTTTGTTTCTATCTATTTGATAAATTAGTCTCTTATGGAATGACTAAGATTTCCGAACTTGGCTATAGCTTCGGCCATTTTTCGTTCGGCGAGGATTAATTGCTCTTTGGACTTAGTGGTTTGACCATTTGAGTGCTGATTTTTGTTGGTAAGTGAGTGTTTGATTTTTTTTTTTTTTTTTTGTTACATGGAGCAAAGTGTTTGTTACAAAAACCCGCATCCCCCTCTGTCTCTTCGCATCTCATTCCTTGCGTGCGATTTTCCAGTAGTAGCTATCAATTGCCATATGCTTCTCAAGTAATTTTCTCTCTCCTACTATCAGATCTTCTATATTTATCAATTTGTGTGTATATGTGAATTCATTTGAATATATGGATTTACGATTTGCACAATCTTTAGATTTATGATGCGAATTAAGCTTGATATTCTTCGAATTAGGTTACTCTTATCGAATATTCCGCGCAATGATGCCTTGTTAAACTTGAATCTGAGGATCAAAAATCGAAATTAATATAATCATTTCGTTTTGCGATTTGAAACTAGACATGTTAACCGATAATTTATGGAGATTTCAACTTTTCATCATCTTGCAAGATTCTTATCTCGATTGGAAAATTGATGTGTTTGTATATGCTTCGCTTTGAAAATCCTTCTTGTGTGGTTTGTCTTGCTTATGAGAATATGTTTGATTGATGATCACAATAAATGCTTATGAGAATATGTTTGATTGATGATCACAATAGTATTTTTTGCGTGCTTCTTTTATGGAAGTATGCTTCATGTAGTGTTGATCATCTCCGAGTGCTGAGTATCTTGTTGAGCCTGCCGGTTTACTCTGCGGATTCGGGGCTCAAAACTTGCCTCGTTATGAAATTATATCCGCCCTTGAATTTGAGGACCCGATCTTTTTTCGCCTTTATACAATTATATTCGCCCGCTGCACTCCCCGCCAACCCCCTCCCTGCCGCACTCCCCCTGCCCCCCCCTCCCCGTCGCACCCCCCGACCAGCCCCCCTCCCCGCTGCAGTCCCCCCTAACCAATCCCCTCCCCGCCGCACTTGCCCCTGAACAGCCCCCCCCGCTGCACTCCCCCCTGACCCCCCTCCTCGCTGCACTCCCTCCCCGACCTTGCCCCCCCCCCCGCACTCCCCGCCCCCTCCTCGCTCCCCACTGCCGCCCCCCTCCCGTCGCACTCCCTCCCGACCGCCCCCCTCCCTCCCCGACCTCGCCTCTCCCCCGCCCCCCTCCCCGCCGCGCCCCCCGCCCCCCTCCTCGCTGCACTCCCAAACTGCCCCCGCCCCCCTCCCTGCTGCACTCCCCCGACGCCCGGCCCCCCCTCGCTCGCACTCCCCCTAACCCCCCCCCGCCTGCACTCCCCCGCCGCCCCCCCTGCTACACTCCCCCCGACCAGCCCCTCCCCTCGCTGCAGCCCCCCTAACCAAGCCCCCATCCCCGCGCACTTGCCCCTCGAATGCCCCCCCCTGTTCGCTCCCCTCCCCGCGCCCTCTCCCTCGCACTCCCCCCCGCCCCCCTCGCGCACTCCCTCCCGACCCAGTCCCCCCCCTGCTGCACTCCTCCCCCGACCCGGCCCCCTTTGCACTCCCCCCGACCAACCCCCTCCCTACCGCACTCCCCGAACCTCCTCCCGCTTTGGACTCCCCTTGCCGACCCCCTCCCCTTGGACTCCCCTTGCCCCCTCCATGCCGCACTCCTCCCGACCAGCCCCCCCCTGCTTGCACTCCCCGACCGCCCCCCTCCCCGCTCGCACTCGAGATGATTGGACATTTCTTTATTTGAGCTAGTTGTTTTGGTCTATCTTACATTTCTTATATCTGAGCACTAGAGTTTCATTGTTTTTTTTTTTGGCGTACTAAAGATAGAATTAGTTTGATTTCTAATCATTGAAGAGCAACATTCTTTCAGTTTCTTTGAAATTTGACATCTCAGTTACATACTGATCTGGATGTCTCATACTGAAGTGATACTGATATGGAATACATAGAGCATACCCATGGCAGCTGGTAGCTCCAACTTGCCGGTTGATTCGGAGATTTTGGTTTTATTTGTCATCTCTAGAGAAGTTCTTTGTGTAATTCAGTTATTATTTTCTCTATATTTGTGTACGAAACATAATTTGTAATGAAAAATAATACTTATATATATATATATAACTGTTTGGGAACATTTAGGACAAAAAAAAATGCAAAAAAAAAAAATTTTTTTTTTATTTTTTTTTGGGTCATAAGGGCTGCGGTTTAGGCCATGACCGCAGCCCTTAACGCGCTAAGGGCTGCGGTTAAAAACCGCAGCCCTTCCTAAATGCCAAGGGCTGCTAGTCCAATGGCTGCGGTCGAAAAACGCAGCCCTTGGGCCCTTTTTGACCGCAGCCCTTGGCCTTTTTTCCTCTAGTGAGAGCTGTTCAAGTCTTTGTTCATGGTAAGTCTCCTCACCCACATACTCCAATTTCCCTTCTTTTCTAACAAAACACCCCCCATGGTAAATTCTAAGATGTATTTCTACTTTCAAATCGTATTTTGGATACTTTGCACAACTTTTTGAACCCATCTGCATAATTAGAATTAGAATCGTTCAAATTCAAACCCTAACAGTAATTATATACTTTTCAGTCTCCAATTCATCACATGCTTTGCAAAATAAAAGATTTAGACTCAAAAAAATAAGAAATAATTACTAATCTTAAGAAGTTCTTCGAGGTAATTCTGGTAAAGTGCATCCAATTTTGCTGTAAAAATTGATTTTTACAATAGAGAGAAGATGAAAAGAGTGAAACTGAGGAGAGAGAAAGAAGAGAAAGGTGGGGAAATGAATGTAATTGAAGCAACTGAGTATCACGCACTATACAAAGAGAGTAATTGAGCAAGTCAAAGGCCGGAAATTTGACTTTTTCGCCGGAAATAGTGTTTTTGGTACCTTTTAACAAAACTTAAATTTAGGTTGGTATATCCCCACAAAAAAAATAAGTGAGGTGTATCCCCACAAAATGCTCAATTACCTTGGTATATCCCCGCAAAAAACTCAAACTTTGAACCTTCAGCAATCCAAGCTAAACCGTTACTCTTGAAAATATAGTTTAAGGAAAGATAATATAAGTTTGAACAAGCCATAAAACAAGTTTCAATAAATTCAAATAGGTTGAGTTGAGGAAAATGTAGGCGAAAAAAATGCACCATACCTTTACTAAGATATTTCATGCATATATATTGCAAAGAAAATACCACGACATCAGGGACAATGAAATAAGTCTCCAGTTCTTCTGAACAACTACAATAATATAGTGAAATACTCGTTCAACATCTACAACAATACAGAGATATAACTTGTAGAACTCATCCTCGTCCATTGTTGGCATAGTGATGGGAATCGATCTTTCCAAATGGCAGTATAATTTATGCATCTAACAACGCCTCTTCGAGTCGATCCATATGACGCTAATACTACCTTCATCAAGCTAAGATAGAACGATCCTATATTCCTATCCAATCTTTTTCATCATCAAAATTTAATTTACAACTCCATTTAAGCTGCATTGCTTGCTCTTACTAAAAGATTTTTGTGAATGTCTTTTTTTATAAAATTTCACATTGGCTATTCACCAAGTCTAATATACAAAACTAACAGTAAAAGCCAGCACACATTTCATATCTAGGAAAAAACTAAACTAAGAAGCAAATTGAGCTAAGAGGGAAGTACAGCTAATTTACACTTAGCATAATCATACGCCTACAATATTAAACATAACTAAAATATTTACATAATATTTTCCTCTAATACGTACTTCCATTAATGACAGCTACCCATCTCTCAATTTAGCTCAAAGATTACTTTCTCTCTTCATTATCTTTTCCAACTTGTCCACTATGTAGCTTATACTAGTTCAATTAAGAAATTTAAAGTATCTTTTCATGGGCTAAAAAAAATCAGAAAAGGTAAGTATTTGCTAGCAACTATTTACAAAATCAATATACTTCCTTAGGCGCGTTTTCTTAAGATAAAAACAACCGAATCGAATCGAAATAAATTATAACTAATTAATAAGAATGATTATTATTTAGGAATCGAATCGAACATAATCAAGCGAAAAAAATGTTGGGGAGAAGCGCCTCCTTAATCTATTTCTGGAAAAAAGAAAATGTCCAAAAAATGGACACACATAGTGCTCACTTGAAACAGAATGCAGAGTTCAAAGTATATGAGAAAACATTAACTTTTACAAGAGATTATTTAACATAATATTATTACTACTAACAATAGTCAATAGTATATACTTCATCGTCTGACTTTTAGAGTGCATCAATCAGCAAGTTATTACTAGTACTAAACTAATTCAGCCTTGACTATCACATAAACTCCCCCAATTAACAACCTAATTAAAAGAGGCCAAAAAACATGATAAAATTCCTAGGAGTACTTATGATATATAAGTACTAAATAAACCCTAATATTCACCTAAAACCTACATTAATAAACCTCATTAAAGAGGGCAAAAACACCATACTTAACTACCCAAAGTTGTTAGAAGTTTTTTTTGAACCCATCATCATCAAAAGAAAGGAGCTCTTCTTGGAATTCCTTTCCTTGGCCTCTTCCGATAATTTTGCTCAACAATTTTACCCTCAACAACATCAATCAAATTCTCCAATTTCGCCTCGTTCACAATTTTTTTATCTTTTTCCTTCACTGGTTGTTCTGTTTTCTTTTCCAGAATTACGGTGTCTCCATGGTTATTTTTATCCTCAACCATGTTTCTCTTCTTGTTCATGTTTGTACTCTTCTCCAAAGAAAGACCCTCCAGGGATTGTTGCTCCATCATCAACTTCGTGGTCGCGAGTTTCGCCTTGTCTTCGTTACAGACTAACTTGCAAAGAATTGAACAGTACAATGCAGTCTTTTTTATGGGTTTTCCACAAGAGAAACAACACCCAGGACACCCCTTCATATTCTGATATTTATCAGAAACTGATTTTGGGAAAATAACACAAGTTGAATTTATAGAGTAAACACAAACCCCAGATATGTCTAAAATTTCAGACCCTAAACTCAAGATGTCATCTTTTGTATAGCAATAATGATGAGAATTCTTCATTGCTCTGAAAATTTTGTGCCCTTTATGCTCTGTTTCCATCTCTGTTTTGGTTAAAGTTTCTCCTCCACAATCAACACAAAAATAAGCTTTCTCGCCAATTTTTCTATCGTGTGTTGTGTAAAATTCGGCATGGATCATTGAGTTTAACCATGCTGGTTGTATCGCCACCATTTTTTCTCCTACTTTCTCAGAAGAAAAAAGGTTTTCTTCAATTTTTGTGTTTTCATCTCTGTTTGTTTCTAAACGATTTCTTTTTGAGAGGGAGTATGGGGTTTTATAAGGGGTTAAGAAGAAGAAAACGTGACCTTCAAGAATACAAATTCTCTGTTAAAAGATAATATCTAGTTTTCTTACACTCGTTTTCATGTGATAACTTTTGTAAATTAAAGTACAATAAATCTAACTTCTAATTCTTTTGTATCATAGATGAATAAGGATTTTTTAATTTTGATATATCTTAGAAAAGATTTTTATAAATGAATAAAAGATTGGACGGAACTTTATCAACTAACAACAGATAAAATTTTATACAACATATACCAAAAAAAAAGTCAAAGCTAATAAGGTCAATTATTTTTATTAGATTATATAAATAATTTTTTTTCGTGTCACAACAAGAGTTATTGCGATTGCTTTATCAAGATTATATACAAAGTACATAAGAGGATTAATCTCGGTATGCCAATTACATCTATCTTCATGATTAATTTGTAAGGGATCTACGAGTGCCTATTTCAAACTTGTACTTACCACGTCATGTATCTTCAAATAACATATTTGCCGCGTCAAACTATTAATTCCAGACCCATATCTGGCACCTATATCTAATCTAAAGTCCAAGCATCACAGTTTTCACCACTCCACAAGTTGTCATTTTATTTTATCCATGCACTAGAAAATTGCTGAGATTCAATTTAAATGACTGACTTTAAGACTAAATAGTTCTGAATATGCTCTTTGCAGATCAACCATGACGGATTTTTCCCAGCAGATATTCTTTTTCTTGCTAGCATGAATGCAGATGGCGTGTGTTATGTTGAGGTCTGTAATGCCCTTAAAAACTAATAGCAACAAACTTATGATGTTAACTTGCTATTCTTTATTTACACCTTTCGTCCCATAATAGATTTCCTATATGCTTTTCGTAAACTCTCCAAGACACCTCTTTGACCAGAAGTATCTTTAATACTTTTTCAACCAAAATTATAACTGATATTTTAATGTACACATTGAGAAGAATCTAATAAAATCACAGTTCACTATATCTTTTCTTATATATGAGCGAGAATTTATGGTTAAAATGTATGAGGTTTGACTTGAAAAAAGCTGGGAAGTTTATGATGGGATGGAGGTTGTTTGTGATAAAAACTCTCTTGAGTGGCCATAACCATACCCATTACCTTTTAGGGTGGATTTGGTGTATCATAGTATATCATTTTATACTATTTTGGTACATATATATAGATGAGTATTCTGTATGGCTGACATCAAATTTGGATGGTGAAACAAATTTGAAGATGTGTAAATCATTGGAGAAGACATGGGATTACTCGACACCTGAGAAGGCCTTTGAATTTAAAGGTTCGTCCTTATCACTGGAAATTTGATCATCATTGTATTGGAAAGGCATTCTTTTGAAACTACTAATTTTTTTTTTTCCTTTTGAGATGCCAAATTGTTATTATAAGCAGCTTATATGTTATTTACGGTGGATGGATTGCACTTATTCACCTGCGTCATGCTTTTCAATTTTCATTATGCTTCTTAAATATTTAGATGCCTTGCCTCAGATCATGTTTCAGAGGTGTCTTTGTTGTCTGAGTAGCTTTTTCGGTGTTATAGTGGATGGCATAATTAGTCACATTTTCTTGTGCTTTCTTAAGGGTGCCCATCTCCTTAGTCCTTGGCGCACCAATCAGTATGTCAGTGAGACCGAGACCTACTGTTGAACCAAAAAAAAAAAGAACCAAATTTCAGCTGCTTGAATGTGGCTTCTCCTTGGTGCATCATTTTCGCCTCTCATGTCTATGGTAGTCGTAATATTCTTCTGTAGTAAACAGTTTTCTTGTTCTTTTTTTGTGGGCATTTGGAAAACAGATTTGACAAATAGATTATGCTGTTTTTAGTCTTGTGTGTGAGTTTTGCCTTGCCTTTCTTACCATTTTATTCGTTTCTTTCTATCTGGTGAAGTACAATGTGAACAACCTAATACTCCAATTGCCTTGTATACTTTCACTGGCAAGTGGCAAGTGGCAACCTCATTATTTAGAAGCAGACTTTACCTCTTTCTCTGAATTAGCTTTTGTTGAGAGTATGCATGGCTTAATCTCTTGATCATACTTAAAGTCTCTATATATCCAATGCCTTAAAATATGAGCAGTTAGGAAGGGATATGTCTGTGCAACTTTGTCTTTCTAATGATTTATGCTGTAAGCCTGTAACATGTTGTCCTTTTCTTCTCCTAATGGTGACAACACTGTCTTTTTTGTTTGATTATGCTAAGGGTTGCAGTCTGCGAAATACTGAGTATATTGTTGGTGCTGTGAGTCTGTGACATATACTGGGTATGAAACTAAGGTATGTGATTGTGCCACATGTGCTGAGAATGTAGGCAGATAATTCAAACCATAATTTACATTCTATATTTGGATGCATCATAATAGAAGTTTCTTGAACCTAAAATTTTAAATTACATATAATGTAGCTGCTTGTTTTTCCTTTTTTCTTGTCAGATTGTGTATTGTGTTCTGTTTGTTGCTAGTATTATGTGTAACTCTGGTCTAATTAACAGGTTATGATGAATACAATGAACGTTCCATCAGAGAGAAGTACCTTGGAAAGGAAGCTTGACAAACGGATTCTTGCTACTTTATTTATGATGTGCCTTATCGGATCCATAGGCAGGTTTAGAATGTTGAGTCTGAACAATACTTTCTTTTATGATCCACTGAACCTGACCTGTTCTAATCTTTTACATTGTAACTAACTTCTTGTAATTTTTCCTGTTTTCCTGTGGTCATATTTTTAACTTGTGCTGCTTCTTAGTGGTGTTTTTATGGATCAAAAGTACATTAACTTGGGACTTGGATGAACGTCAATTTGATCCAAGCAATAAATTATTGGCGTGTTTTCTGCTAAATTAAATATACTCTTTGTGTGTGTGTGCACATGCTCGTGTGTCTGCGCATGTCTCCATTATTGTACCTTTACCCTTTTGTTTTCAGTAACTCATTTCTCTTGCTTTCGACACCCCTTTCTTTTTGGTATGGTTGATGCAGGTGGTCATCTTGACTATGTTTACACTGATCACTCTATTTCCAACCATCATCCCTATATCACTTTATGTTTCAATTGAGGTAACCTCGATTGTTTGAGAAAGTACTCTCAAAGAGCATGACATTTGTGGGATGACTAAGCAAATCTTTTGGATGGTATTCGGGGGATTAAATTTTTTACAGTCCATTCAGTTGATCAACAATGATTTGAATATGTATCATGCTGAAACAAACACACACTTGCATTGTCTAGGACATCAAATTTAAATGAAGAACTTGGACAGGTATTCCAATCTTCCTGACATATTGGTTTGTTTGATAAATAGTGTTTTAGTTCCGGAGTAGGAACTTGATTGTCTAAGTGAGTTCCAGAGTTGGAATCTTGGATGGCATGGCACTTATAATCAAGACAAAGTAATATATACACAACAACAAGATTTAATCTTCAAAATGATGTTTTATGATTCAAGTTTCGATCACGGTTCCTCAAGGAACCGTCATTCTCGAATGGGACGAATGATCTTGAGTTGAAGATTGAAAGAGATGGCGTAACTTCTAAGTCCAAGAGTCTGTACTTAGGATTTATGTAAGTAAATTATATTGCTTGAGTTTAGGGAACTAAATGGAACTTATTAAATGCAACAAGTGGTTTTGAAAAATATTTAATTGAGAGTTTTTAGGAAATATTGTAAATAAATAAAAATAGTTTTTATTTTCTAAATAAAAATCTTGTTTTAATTACTGAGCAAGTAAAAATAAATTTCCTAAGTTAACTCCTTGTTTTTCTCAACTACTAAACCACTTACTGTTGGTTGGTTTGAACATGTCTTTGCTTGTTCCTCAAGAAGTGTGAACGTGGGAAAATAATTCTACATGTGGGTTCTCGCTTCACACTTAGTGGAGGAATAAGTGGAACTAACATGAGAATACTTCACTATAAAAGGAGAAGTCTCTCTCATTACAAACTACCAACTGAAAACATATTGTCTAAGTCTAAATCTTAAGAGTTTTCATAAAAAGTCAGTTGCATTCAATAAGTGTTCCAAAGTTCCTTAAATATCTAAGTTCAATATATTTACTAGTGTGTTTCTCATTTTGAGTTGTAATTTGGGGATCAAGGGTTGAGTGACTCTTATAAAGACTTAGAGTTAAGTCAGTGAGTGTAGGCTTCGGAGTAGAAGCGATAGAGAGAAGAGTTCCAATAATCAAAGGGGATTATTGTGGGAACTTGAGTTCGAAAGGAACTCAAGTTGTAGAGAGTGATTGTAATAGAGTTATTGCAATAATATAGTTTTGAGGTTTTCCCTTCTTGATAAGGTGAAGTTTCCTCAATTTTATATATTTCCATCTCTCGTATCTCTGTTTCTTTAAAGCCTTAATTCCGCGAGAAACTTTGCTAAAAGTTCCAAAGTACAATTCACCCCCCTCTTGTACGTGTTCCATTGAAGTATCAATTGGTATCAGAGCCGGAGCTCACGTAATACAGGAAACCCTGTTGAGTAAAGTTCCTGAAGAAGATGGATACACACGAGAAACTCGAAGAAGGTTACTCCACGCAAAGGCCACCAATGTTCAACGGAAAGTTCTATACGTATTGGAAAAATCGTATGGAAATTTTCATTAAGGCAGAGAACTATCAAGTCTGGAGGGTTATCGAAGTTGGTGACTTCGAGGTAACAAAAACCAATGCCAAAAACGAGGTAGTTCCTAAACCAATGACTGAATTTTCAAAAGAAGATTTTGAAAAATATGAAATAAATGTTATGGCTGTCAAAATCTTGCATTGTGGTCTTGGACCTCATGAACACAATAGGGTCATGGGGTGTAAGAGCGCAAAGCAAATTTGGGATCTCCTTCAAATCACTCATGAAGGAACAAATGAGGTTAAGCGTTCCAAAATCGATCTTTTAATGTCTAAATATGAACGTTTTGAAATGCAACCAAAGGAAACAATTCAAGATATGTTTACACGATTTACTAACATCACTAATGAATTAGTTTCTCTTGGAAGAATTATTCCCACCGATGAACAAGGTTAGAAAAATCCTCGGGAGTATGCCTCAAGATGAACGTTGGAGAACAAAGGTCACTTTGCCTTGTTTGAAACTAAGGACTTTACCAAGTTCGGTATTGAACAATTGGCGGGATCATTGATGACCCACGATTGCATCTTGGAGCTGGCGTGTCTTGGGAGAGTTCCAAGAATCGAGGCTTGGCTCTTAAAGGCGAAGTAGAGTCGAACCCGATGAAGAAGAAGCGGCCATGCTAGTAAGGAAAATGAAAAGGTTGTACAGGAACTACAAACCTGGAAACCAAAAAGGAAGAAACTCGTTCAAAAAACCAACGAGTTCCAAAACTGAAAATGGCTGCTACAAGTGCGGAGAAACTGATCATCAAATAAGAGACTTTGTCCTCTTTGGGAAAATGAGAAAGGAAAAGGCAAAGGCAAGAACTATCCAAAGATAGATACTACAAGTCAACCTTGGCCAAACCTAACTTCAAGAAGGCCATGATTGCTGCGTGGGGAGAAACAGATTCTGAAGATGAAGAGGAACAACCTCATGAAGAGACTGCCAATCTTTGTCTTATGGAAAAACAAATGAAGATGACAAAGGTTCATCTAATGAGGTAAATTCCACTACTCTTCAATCTCTGTCAAAAACCAAATTAATTGAGTTATTGTTGGAAACACTAGTTGACTATAAGAAACTTGGAATATTGAAAAGCCAAAGTGATAAGGCTGTGGAACTTAGTAAGAATGATATGGCCTACTTAACTAATGTCAGATCAGATGTACAAAGTAGGTTCTTTGATTTGCTTGACAGGAACACTTCACTTAGTGAGTCCTTTGAAAGAGTTAAAAATGAAAACATTTCGCTTAAAGTTGAACTAAGTCAATACAAGATGCTAAGTTTAAGTCTAGATCCTTCAAGATCTCTCTGAGATAAGTATGGGAATTTTTAATGTTGATCTAGAAAACTTGAACATTGAATTGACTCTTTTGCTAAAGAACAAAATAAGAAGTTAGAAAAGGAACTAAGTATAGCTAAGGCTAAGAAACGAGTCCCTTAATATAACTCCTCAATGGGTTACGAGATGCTAAAATAAAGAGAACAGAAGGGCTAGGTTTTTCTTACAAGAAAAGTCATGTGAAAAAGAAAAAATATGTGGATCTACCTAGTGTTAAAGCCTGTTCCTTTTGTGGAAATGGTAACCATGTTCTAAGTGAATGTACTAAGAAGAAAGAAAAGGACGTCAAAAATGAAAATTATGTGAAGAAAATATGGGTTAAGAAAATTGATGTGGTGAAAGAAAAGGAACTCGAGCAAACCCGAGTTCCTACAACTGATCACTGATTTTTATGCAGGTCCTAGTGAGGGAACACAGCTCGTGGTATCTCGACGGCGGGTGTTCCAAACACATGACAGGAGACAAATCTAAATTTCTCTCACTAGAGGCCTATAATAGAGGAACCGTGACCTTTGGAGACAACAAGAAAGGTGAAATAATCGCCATCGGAAAAGTAGGAGGGTCAAGTTCCCACTCAATAGACAACGTGTTCTTAGTCGAGGGTTTAATGCACGATCGCTAAGTATTTCCCAATTTTGTGATAAGGGAAACTCGGTAAGTTTTACTTCGAAAATTGTCAAATTGTAAACAATGACAAGTGGGAAGGTTATTTTGGAAGGAACTAGGAAAGGGAACACATATTTGTGAATCTCAACCAAGTTCCAAAAGCCAACTTAACTCGCCTAAGTGTCATTGAAGATGATTCACTTCTTTGGCATAAAAGATTCGGTCATGCAGTCTTTCATTGCTTGAAAAATTAAAATCCAAGGAACTTGTGAGAGGGCTTCCTTCAATCAAGTTCATAAAGGATAAAATATGTGATCCCCTGTGCCAAAGGAAAACATGTTAGAAGTTCCTTTAAACCTAAAAAAATGGTAAGCACTTCTAAACCACTAGAACTGATTTATATGGACTTGTGTGGTCCTATGAGAATACAAAGTAGAAGTGGAAAAAGATATGTCTTAGTGATTGTTGATGATTATTCTCGCTATACTTGGGTAATTTTTCTAGCAAGTAAAGATGAAACTTTTGATGAATTTGTTGCTTTTGCTAAGAAAACACAAAGAACTAGTGGTCATCAATTAATTCATTTAAGGTCGGATCATGGAACTGAATTTGACAATGGCAAGTTTGATGATTTCTGCAAGGAACAAGGTATGGATCATAACTTTTCTGCTCCTAGGACTCCACAATAAAATGGAGTCGTTGAAAGGAAAATAGAACCTTGGAAGACATGGCTCGAACCATGTTAATAGCCAGTTCCTTACCAAGGAACTTCTGGGCTGAAGCAGTTAATACAGCTTGTTATATAATCAATAGAGTCATGATTAGATCTTTATTAAATAAGACACCTTATGAACTTTTGAAAGGAAACAAACCTAATATTTCTTATTTTAGAATTTTTGGGTGTAAGTGCTTTGTTCACAATAATGGAAAAAGGAACTTAGGAAAATTTGATGAAAGAAGTGATGAAGCAGTCTTCTTAGGATATGCCTTAAACAGTAAAGCTTATAGAGTTTATAACAAACGCACTATGTGTGTAGAAGAGAGTGTGCATATTATTTTGATGAAACTGACAAAGTTGATGTAGTTCAGGAACAGGAAGATTTCGAAATCGGTCTAACTCATTTTTCAGATAAAGATGAAGAAATCTCTCCAACAAGGCCAAGCAACATTGTTGATGTGCCTAGAAACCAAGAAGCGGGAGTAAATGAAGAAGTTCCTGTGGAAGAGGAACCAGAAGAAACTGAAGCAGTTCCAAATGAGCAGGATGAACAGCAGGAATAGGAGGATCAAGGAACTGAGGTGACCGAACCTCAGTCAGAAACAGTTCCTGCAGCAGAGTTCCATCCCAAACCATGGAAACATCAAAGTTCTCATCCAATGGATCTGATTATCAGCAATTCGAAAAGGAACTCAGACAAGATCTCAACTAAGGAACTTCTGTGCTTTTCAAGCGTTCCTATCCATAATCGAGCCAAGGAACCACACTGAAGCATTACAAGATGCTGATTGGATTACTGCCATGCAAGATGAACTTAATGAGTTCAAGAGAAACAAGGTGTGGCATTTGGAACCCAAGCCAAACAATCAAAAGGTAATTGGTCTCAAATGGGTTTTTCGAAACAAGCTCGATGAATATGGAACTATCGTAAGGAGCAAAGCAAGGTTGGTTGTCAAAGGCTACAATCAACAGGAAGGTATAGATTTCGAAGAAACTTTTGCTCATGTTGCTAGATTAGAAGCCATAATAATTTTAATTGCTTTTGCTTCTTTCATGGGTTTCAAGTTGTACCAAATGGACGTCAAATGTGCTTTCTTAAATGGTTATTTAGAGGAAGACGTCTATGTGGAACAACCTCCTGGATTTATCGACTCAAATCTTCCTGACCATATCTATAAGCTTGATAAAGCTCTCTATGGACTTAAACAAGCTCCTAGATCATGGTACGAAAGATTATCGAAGTTTCTTTTGCAAAATGATTTCAAACGAGGAAAAATTGATAAAACTTTGTTTTTAAAATCAAAAGGAACTGATCTTTTAGTAGTACAAATTTATGTTGATGATATATTATTTGGTGCTACTAATGAAGTTCTGTGCAAGGATTTTGCAGATTTAATGAGCAGTGAGTTCGAGATGAGTATGATGGGGGAACTTAACTTCTTTCTTGGTCTACAGATAAAACAAACTGAGAAAGGAATTATGATTCACCAACAAAAATATGTCAAGGAACTCCTCAAGAAATATGACTTTGAATCTGCTAAAGTGAATCACACTCCTATGGGAACAACCACTAGATTAGATGAAGATCCCAAAGGAAAAAGTGTGAATCAAACAAAGTATAGAGGAATGATTGGATCATTGTTATATCTAACTGCTAGTAGACCTGACATTTCTTTTAGTGTAGGTTTATGTGCTAGGTTCCAATCAAATCCAAAGGAGTCACATATGACTGCTGTAAAAAGGATACTAAGGTATCTTCGAGGAACAGACGATCTATGTTTGTTCTATCCTAGAGATGGTGCTTTTGATTTAAAAGGCTTTGCTGATGCTGATTATGCTGGAGATTTGGTAAATAGAAAAAGCACTTCATGTATGGTTCAATTTTTGGGTTCCTGCATGGTTTCTTGGAGTTCCAAGAAACAATATTTGTTGCTCTATCCACCGCCGAGGCCGAGTACGTAGGCTGCTGCTGCATGTTGCTCACAACTACTTTGGATAAAGCAACAATTAAGAGACTTTGGCATAATATATGATTGTGTTCCCATTTATTGTGATAATACTAGTGCCATTTGTATTTCCAAAGATCCAGTTCATCATTCTCGAGTCAAACACATCCATATAAGACATCATTTTTTAAAGGATAATGTGGAAAAAGGTTTAATCAGATTAGATTTTTGTGAAACTGAAAATCAAATAGCTGATATTTTGACTAAGCCTTTAAACAGGGAGAAACATGAGAAAATGAGACTGGAACTTGGAATGATCAAGTTGAGATGACTGCCTATGAGATTTCCCCAAGGTAAAAAATGATAGATTTTAATACATGGCATTGTTATTCCAACACAATTAATTATATGAAAACATACTCTAAGTTTTCCATTATAGAAACTCATTTTCACTCATTGCTTGTGCTAGGTAAGCAACTTCTTTTTATTTTAGTTATATGTTATACAAGACTAAGCAAGTTTTTTTTTATTCTGTATATATGTTTCTCCTTTTCCAATTTCTATCTTTTCTTTTTCTATTTCTTATTTGTCATATGTTATCTTCCTTTCATTTTTTTTTATTATTTTTCTTCTCTCAATTATTTTTCTCTTCCCCACGTTTTCTTTTATTTTCTTCTTGATGTTTTTCTTTTCTACTTCTACACGGTTTAGGAGATATTTTTTTTCCTAAATTCACTCCATCACTCCTTTTTTATCTCACCCACTTTTATTTTTTGTTATTTTTATTTTTACCGCATTCATGTTCCAACTTTAATTAATTAAGTGATAAATAAATTAAACCCTCTCTCTCTCCTTCATTCCCCCTTACACGCCTAACCCCATACCACCACTTCATCTTCTCCAAAATTCAAGAACCCATAGATTCATCCTCCCCTTCCAAATTCTTTTCTTTTTAAAAACCCACCATGGTCATCACAAGTCTCAATACAGACATCCTTTCTCACAAAAGAAAAAGAGACCCTTCCTCTCCAATTCCCATGGAAACTTCTCCTTCTCAAAATCCTTCACCACTTCAAATTGAACCACCACCACTCTCCATAACGGACGGTGGGGCCTCCAATCTGACCACCGGCGTTCCGGCCACTGATGAACCAGTACTCTCGCCCGTCCCGACAGTCTCAGCCAAGGAACTCGATGGTTCCGTTTCGACGCCCAAGAGCTCTCGCCGCAAAAAGCGAAAAACCGATGAGGGTGTGAAATCCGAGACAAATTTTCCGGCGGTGAAAGAGAAGGGTCCAAAAATTTCTGCATCCGATATAAAATCAAAGCTTCTCACGCAAGGGTTTGCTATCAATTATGGGTGGTGCAAATCAGAAAAACTTGAAGAATTGGTGGAAATTCTTGATCTTCAACAGTGGGTAAATCTTTTTGATACTCATGCTCGTCTTCTGATTTATCCTTTAGCTATGCATGAGTTTTGTAAGAATTTCTCTTGTGAAAATATGGTTTGTACGAGTAAAGTGAATGGCACTGCCATATCGTTTGATGTTGAATATTTGGGAAATCTGTTTGGTGTTCCTGATGAAGGGTTTGATGAATACGTTAAAGGGAAGATGAAAGTAAGGATTAATAACCTTGAGAGTGCAGAGATTGTAAGGAAAATAGAGGGAAACTATGACAAATCTTCCACCACAAAACATAAATTTCTCTCCCCTTTGCAAAAACTGTTGTTCAATGTAGTTTGGAGAGGTGTAGTTCCTCGTACACAAAAGAGGGATGATGTCAACTTATTTGATGCATGTTTAATTTATAGCCTTGAAAATCATATTCCTATCAATTTTCCTATTTTAATGATTAAACATCTAGCCCACTGCATTCCTGGAAAGTTGAGAGTTGGCTATGGTTCCCTCCTCACTGCCATTTTTAGGAACCAAGCAGTTGACCTTAGTTCCTATGAGGAACATGTGGTTTCTAATGCCCAAATCTTACAAAAAGGGTTTCTCTCTAAGTTGAATCTGGAAGTGGTTGATAAGTGTGTTAGGTTTCTCAAGGAAAAAGTGGAAGAAGTGGGTACTTCTGATAAAGAAGAAGAAGAGGGAGAAAAGAGGCAAGTTTCTGTGTAAAAAACGAAAAGTGTTCACATAGCTAAGAAATCTCAATCCTCTGTTTTCATGGATATAAGTGATGAGGAAGATACTAATGTTATCTTGGAGGTTCCGGGAGGAGAGGAACAGTTGGGTTCTCCTAGGAACACCACTTCAGTTCCTGTGAGTTCACCTCCTGTTCCTAAGAAGAAAGGAACTTTGAAAAGTTCAGTTCCTCATGGCTCAGGAACAGTTCCTGCGAGTGTACCCTCCGGTTTTGCGGGTTTCTCTGGGTTCCCTGGGTTTACTACAAAGGATGAGCAAATCAAGGAACTCCAAGCTACTGTTTCTCAGATGAAGGAACTACAAGCAGGAACTGTTTCTAAGATCGAGTGCCTACAGGAACATGTGGGCTCTCTGGTTTCTTTGGTCAAGGAACTGCAAGCCTCATTTCACAGTTTCTCTGCTCATACCTCCTCCTCTCATGCTACTCTGCTCCAAAAGATTGATGACCTCACCATTGAAGTAGTTCAAGAAACCTTGGAGCCAAATGATGCTTAGCTTTTTCTCTTCTAGCCTCCTGTTTCTCTCTTTTGTCACTATGATGGTTTTTGTTGGAACAGTTTAAAATTTTTTTTACTTTCTTTTTCATTTTGGTTTGCATCACTTTTTGTGGGTGTTTCTCTTTTGGCCTTTCTCAAAAAACTTGCTATGTTCTGTATTCCTATGACTATCATAATTAGGTGTTGTTTCAGTTGCTTCATAACTTGTGTGAAATGTGTTTTTGTTTTGGATTTCCTTGTTTCTACCCACTTTTATAGTTGGGTGCTGTGTTTTGGAATATCTCTGCTTGTGTTGTCCTCTTTTTGTTAATGCCAACAGGGGGGAAAATCATTGCAAACATCTTAAGGCGGTTACACCATTGTTCCATACCTCATAACTCTTGTCTCCTTGTCTCTTGTCTCCTGTGAAAATTAAAACTTGGTAAATTTTATGTCTTTTTGTTTGTTGGGGATTACATCATGAAGTATTCATTTATGCTTATATCTTTTGTTGTGAAAAGTTTGCTTGTGTTGTCATCACCAAAAAGGGGGAATATTGTTGATCCTTAGTTTTGGATGATGACTGCCTTGCAAACTTCCTGACATATTGGTTTGTTTGATAAATAGTGTTTTAGTTCCGGAGTAGGAACTTGATTGTCTAAGTGAGTTCCAGAGTTGGAATCTTGGATGGCATGGCACTTATAATCAAGACAAAGTAATATATACACAACAACAAGATTTAATCTTCAAAATGATGTTTTATGATTCAAGTTCCGATCACAGTTCCTCAAGGAACTGTCTGCCGTTCCTTGAGTCGGGACGAATGATCTTCAGAGTTGAAGATTGAAAGAGATGGCGTAACTTCTAAGTCCAAGAGTCTGTACTTAGGATTTATGTAAGTAAATTATATTGCTTGAGTTTAGGGAACTAAATGGAACTTATTAAATGCAACAAGTGGTTTTGAAAAATATTTAATTGAGAGTTTTTAGGAAATATTGTAAATAAATAAAAATAGTTTTTATTTTCTAAATAAAAATCTTGTTTTAATTACTGAGCAAGTAAAAATAAATTTCCTAAGTTAACTCCTTGTTTTTCTCAACTACTAAACCACTTACTGTTGGTTGGTTTGAACATGTCTTTGCTTGTTCCTCAAGAAGTGTGAACGTGGGAAAATAATTCTACGTGGGTTACTGCTTCACACTTAGTGGAGGAATAAGTGGAACTAACATGAGAAGACTTCACTATAAAAGGAGAAGTCTCTCTCATTACAAACTACCAACTGAAAACATATTGTCTAAGTCTAAATCTTAAGAGTTTTCATAAAAAGTCAGTTGCATTCAATAAGTGTTCCAAAGCTCCTTAAATATCTAAGTTCAATATATTTACTAGTGTGTTTCTCATTTTGAGTTGTAATTTGGGGATCAAGGGTTGAGTGACTCTTGTAAAGACTTAGAGTTAAGTCAGTGAGTGTAAGCTTCGGAGTAGAAGCGATAGAGAGAAGAGTTCCAATAATCAAAGGGGATTATTGTGGGAACTTGAGTTCGAAAGGAACTCAAGTTGTAGAGAGTGATTGTAATAGAGTTATTGCAATAATATAGTTTTTGAGGTTTTCCCTTCTTGATAAGGTTCAAGAAGTTTCCTCAATTTAATATATTTCCATCTCTCGTATCTCTGTTTCTTTAAAGCCTTAATTCCGCGAGAAACTTTGCTAAAAGTTCCAAAGTACAATTCACCCCCCCCTTGTACGTGTTCCATTGAAGTGTCAAATATTGTTCTAGCTTTTGAGGATATTGCAATGTTACATAATTAGCGGACTTGCTCCTCGAAGAAACTGCGTTTTTAGTCTTTCTTCATAGCTATTTTTGCCAAATGTAGTTGTTGAGTGGCGCATGGATGAATGAATGAGCCTAATCCTGATATGTGCAAGGTATTTTTGGTTATCTGTAAACTTTAAGGATTATTTGTCAGAACACACCTTTTATAACTACTTTTTTGTGGGAAACCACCTTTTATAAAATTTGGGCACACAACCACCTTTTTGGTTCTTTTTTTTGTGGGAAGCCACCACTTGCCGGAATCCGGTGGTTGACCTCGATTTTCCGGCGTTGACCATCATAGAACCCATTTTGTTCCAGATTTTCGCCATTTCTTCGACCTTCACGCCTTCTCCCTTCTTCTGCTAGCATCTTCCTCCCTCGATTTTTTTTTTTTTTTGAAATTTGAGCAAGGGAGGAGGAAGGGAGAAAGAGGAAGAAGAATAAGGGGTGGGAAGGGCTGCTTGGGGGGGATTTTTGGGGGATGCAAGGGGGGAGGGGGGGTTTGTCGAGGGATGCGAGGGGGAGGGGGTTCACGGGGGATGCGAGGGGGAGAGGGGTTGCGGGGGATGCAACGGGGGAGAGGGGATTGGGGTTGGGAGGGTGGGGATGGTCGTGGGGGGGGTTGCGATGGGGTGGGACCGCACATGGGATAGAGCCGGGAGGGTGGGGCCGGGCGGCGACTACTGGGGAGGCCTGGGGTTGGTGGTGGTGGCGGGGGAGAAGGCTATATGGTGGTGGTGGCGGCAGCAATGGTGGCTTGGTGGATAAAGGAGGAAGAATGGCGAAAATCTGAAAAAAAAAAAAATAGTTTCTATGATGGTCAATGCCGGAAAAGTTGGGTCAACGACCGGATTCCGGCAAGTGGTGGCATCCCACAAAAAATTAAACCAAAAAGGTGGCTGCGTGCCCAATTTTTTTTTAAAAGGTGGTTTCTCACAAAAAAGTGGTTATAAAAGGTGATTTCTGACAAATTTTCCAAACTTTAATGATATTGTTTACCTCGAGTTGCATTTTGTTGAATTTCTTGGATGGTTTGTTGAGTGTGCTATCTTGTTCTTTTGCTGGATTATTGTTTTAGCATGACACAACAACATAGTTCGTTTAGAGTATATATAAATTGTCATCATCACAACAATCACGAGCCAGTATGTACACAACCTTTCTCTTAGCAGTCCAAGAGACAATTTGCAGCCAACCACTGTTTTTCTGGCCAATAATTATCGTTTTAGGAGTAGGCAAAAGTTTCCTATATTTTTCCCAAGTTAACTTTCCGGATAAATATTGGTCAGAGCATAATAAGTAGCTACTCTGTAGCCCATGCAAAACAACATATCTTTTCTTTTTTCAAATGAGTTTTGTGATTATATTTTTGTTGTAATTTTCATTGCTATTGTTGGTGATAACTCCTCTAATGTTCCACAGCAGCAGCCTCATCATCAGTCTACAGCAATTAACTGTTGCACACATCAGCTGCCACTTTTCTGACAAACTCCTTTTATGTATTCCTAGTGGTAGTTAGTTTGTTACAAGACCCTTTTTCTCTTGTAACAGAATTTCTAACAAACTCCTCATCAACATTTTGCTTCATTTTACGTTTCTTTATTTTATATTTTTTTCTCATTTTACGTTTTTATGATCATTTTACGTTTTGCTCATTTTACAATTTTGCTCATTTTTACAATTTTGCTCATTTGATGGTTTCTAATTATTTTATACTTTTGATTATTTTTATTTTTTTTTTGCTTATTTTATGAAATTTTTGCTTATTTTAAGTGGTTCTCACGGTTCTCACCGTAAGAGGGTTCTCATTAGAACCCAACTCTATATATATATATATATATATATATATATATATATATATATATATATATATATATATATATATATATATATATATATATATATATACATACATAGATATATACATATACATATATATACATATATGTATATGTATATGTATATGTATATATCTATGTATATGTATATGTATGTATCTATGTATATGTATATATGTATATGTATATGTATACATATATGTATATGTATGTATCTATGTATATGTATATATGTATATGTATATGTATACATATATGTATATGTATATGTATATGTATATGTATATGTATATGTATATGTATATATATATATATATATATATATACACATGGGTGGATGTATGGATGTCTCGCCTTCATCTGGTCTCACACTATCTCTCTCTCTCCTCCTTCTCCTCACCTTCATCTTCCCTCTCTTCACAACAATCCATCTTTCTTGCTTCTCCTAATCAATTGTGAGGGTTTCTTCGGGTATAAGAATGCAAGCACCTCGAAAAACGCCACGATCTTCCGGTTTATCTCAGAAAAATCCACTTTCGAGCGAGCAAGTCGAATGAGAATGACGGAGTTGCGGTGAGACTAGGGACTACGCAACCTTTGCAATGGTGCGAAGGGAGATCGAGTGAGCAAGTCGAATGAGAATGGCGAAGTTGGTTCTTGATTTTCCCCAAAATTATAGGGTTCTTTGATTTTTTGTGAAATCGAACAATGGCTTCTCATCTTATTCAGATGAATCTTCTTTCTCATAATCTTCGTTTCTCACTTGCTTGGTTTTCATAATCGCGAAGTTAGTTCTTGATTTTCCCCCCAATTTTTTGTGAAATCGAAAAATGAAAATGAAGCACTATATTATGGGATGGAGGGAGTAGTAAAAAAGATGGAGGGAGTAAGTTCACGATGGAGAGTATGTACCTATATTGATATTGTTCACTTCTAAGGTCGAATTTTTGGAATTTCCAAGCTTGTTCAACAATGCAAGGAGTTTCCGAACTTCTAAGGTCAATACTTATAGACTGGGGTAGATCTTCATTAGGGAAGGCAGGGGCCTGGCCCCCACTCAGATCTTGGCCCAAACCAAAAATATGAAGCAAAAATAATGTAAAGAGTCCAATAATGAATAGATATTGCCCCCCTAAGTTTTGGCCCACACCAAGAGAATAGAGAATAAACTTTGTCTAGTATTACAAAGGGGAAAGTAAAAGAAAGATAGAAGAGAAAGAAAGAGTGAAAAAAATGTGACACGGAAATTGTAGAGAAAGGAAGATAGAAAAGGAAGAGAGAAGAGAGAGAAAGAGTCGAATGTACCTGCTAATTAGAGTAAAAAGAAACAGTACGACCTTGGTTGCATTATAGTAAGCCGGTAACTTTGTACTTTCCTTCACAAAAGAGTAACTTTGTACTTTTATTTATTTTTTAAAAACATGTGTATCTTAATAGGTCAATCAAAAGGTTTTGCATATACCTATACTCCCTAACAAGATTGAACAAATGAGTTGTAGGGAAGCAGGTTAACCAAGAATTATCGGATAAAGCTCGATTAAGACGACTTTGAACATTTTCTTCTGCAATCCTCCCATTATCATAGGTGAATTCATATCCCAACCAAGGAACTTTCATAAACCCACAGACATCAACCACATCACGAAAATTCTTCATTTGCCAATCAGCCCTTACTCCCGCCCCAACATCTCATGAGCATATAAAATTTCATTGAAGTCACCTATACACAGCCACGGCTTCTCAGAATGTCATTTTAGCTCCCCTAGTAATTTCCATGAAACATGACGATTATTTACCTCGGCCCACCCTTAAAAACCAGTTAAATAAAAATCAGTTAAATGCCAATCCGAATCCCCGATTCCTGCTTTAACAACAACATCGATATGGTGAACCGACATAGACAACAACTCAATATCAATCTCCTTTCTCCATACATAACCACGCAATTCTACCCGATCTCCCCACAGAATCAACAGCTGACCCGTTACACTCACTAAACTTACTCTTAATCCTTGCAAATTATCCCGCACTCAATTTGGTCTCTGATAAAAAAAACCATATATGGGGCCTCTTTACGAAACAAGTTTTGATGCCCGGCAACTGCAAAGGGATTGCCCAACCCTCTACAGTTCAAGCATAAGCAACTCATGGGGACTGGCGAGGTTGGGTTACGTCAACCTCCGCCACCATGCCAACAGGATCAATAGCTTTTGGGGACAAAACAATTTTTTACGTGCTGGTTTGTTCCTAAGCTCATCCAACACGTCCACCTAGGGATGGCAATGGATCCCGGATCTGTGGACTCGGATCCGTTTTCTCGGATCTGGATCCTAAATTTTCAGACCTGTTGGATCCGGGTCGGATCTGGGCCTAATCGTCAAATTGCAGATCCGGATCTGACCCAGGACCCGGATCCAGATCCGCATATCAGCTTTTTAAAAAAACTTGCTGGGCTTCAACATAACTATCTAACTCTAAGTAATCATACCACGCCTAACTTTTAAAACCCTTACTGATGTGAATTTAAGTCCGAAAAATTCACATGGTTTGCCCTAGAATCTAAGTGACGTTTTTATGTTATTTTTGTGAAGGAAAACTGAAAATAAGAAGTAAGAATAAGGATAGTACTCTTGATTCTCGCGAGAATTAGAAGATGAATACAAGTCGCAACTAGTATTGGTTTTGGTTAGCAATCGAAATAAGCAATGCTCACAATTATCAAATCAACTTTCTCTCTCTTAGGAGGCTAGGCGCCCTTTATTTATAATGAAAGAAGCAAGAAAACCTTTCTCTCCAAGTTCATACATGCCACGGGCAACCTAGATGTAAATAAGGAAAATTTTCCCTTAATTCAAGCCTAGAATCTAGCTAGAACTTAAGGAAACACTAGCTTAAGGATACTTTCCTGAAATACAACTCATGACAACTAAGACTCACATGAACCGAAACAAGCTAGGATTTTCGGACCTTTATGTAGCTAACATAACTAAAAACAACTCAACTACTTTAACTAACATAACAATAAATACATTTTGTTTGGTTACATGTAAAACCTCCACTTTAAGAATAAAGTAAAACCATGCAACAAACTAAGAAAGCAAATTACGATAGTTAGACTTGCATCATTCTCCCCCTCTTGAAAAAAAAACTTGACCTCAAGTTTCTTCAAACCACTCCATGAAATCATCCATATGAATCGAATGATCACCAATAAGATCATCACCAACTGCAATAAATCAAAGATCGAGCAAAGATTTAAGTGACCTTGAACAAACAACCCCATGTCTCGAGAACTTGAATTATTGTGAACATAGATTTTAACTAGTTCATGCAATAATTTATGTTTCTTGAACTGGCAGGCTCTTGTCGTGAGAGTCACCAAATATAAATTTCTCCTACTCTCTTTTACAAATAAATGTAGATAGGAAGTAGAGTTCGTATCCACAGGGAAATGGGGGTAGCAAGTGTATTTAATGTAATCGATCACCTAGATTTCTCTACGTGATAAACAATCGAGGCAATGGGGAATTTTTAATGAAATCAAAATCTAGACGAGCAAACAAGATGAAAATTAATTAGTGAAAGTCAATAGTAATGAATCTAGGGTCCGGTTGATGTCCACTTCTTCGGGTCTATTTACTGATTTACTATAAATCCACTCAATTCTTGGTTAATTACCGTTAAGGATCGAATCCTCCGTTTCCCTAAGTTTTAATTAAGTAACTACGATCTGCGCATTACAAAATCCTGATTCTCAATCAACCTCTCCTAGCGTCGAGATTCAAACTAAGAATCGCATTAAGAATAGAGAACCGATAATATTGCCAATATTTAAACAAGCGCTAAACATTCAACAACTTGTCTAGCTTAACTAGATCCAATCAACAATGATCAACATAAATCAAGAGAACCTAGCTTACTACAACATGGTTAAGCATATAACATCATATTATATCCGAAACCTAGCATTAAATCAACAACAAACATCAAGTAGTAGTACTCCTAGCTAATCCAAGTCATGACCATAAACATTAATATTGAAAGCTAGACAATAACCAAGATAGAGAGTAAGAGAAAGAGTAAATCTTACAATAAACCGTCAAAAGCTTCCATCAACCATTCCCAAGAGAGTTTAAGCTACAAGTTCCATGCTTCTTATCTAAAATACCAATGAGAAATACATAGAGCTAAGTGCCAGATGAAAAACTAGAAACTAAAACTAAAAGGGAGTTCTTTCTAAGAGTGGCTAACCCCCTAGGGTTATGAATACTATCCTATTTATACTCCCCTAAGAAAACATAACGAAAAAGAAAGAAAGTTATGAGTTGTCTAAGTCGACAACTTAGCCGACATTGCCCAGCGCCAGGGGTGGCGAGGTGCGGCAGAAGTCGCGGGGTGCGACATAGCCATGTCGCGAGGTGCGAGCATGGCCGCACCTCGTATTTTGCGACTGATACGAAGGAACCACAAAAATACCCAGGTCGCGAGGTGCGGTACTGTTCGCGAGGTGCGACATGGGCTTGTCTTGAACTTGCTTGCTGCTTGGCTGGCGAGAAGGATGATGGTGCCTATGCTGTCCAATGATGTTGCTGCGCTGCTTGCGTTGATGCCCAAAGTGACTATAACCCAATGCTCCCAACAACTCCAAAGACTCGCACCCAACACCAACACGACTACTCCAAAGGCTCAAAATGTCGCATCTAAACACTCTCTTACAACTTCAACCTTAAACTTCCGCTAAAGCCTAAAAGTGCGCTAATGCCCATGATTACGACTAAACCTTCAACCAAAAGTGTCTTAAACAATGTAAAAACTCCGATAAACTTGAACTCATCATGAACAAATCAAATGGAAAACATGAGACAGGTAATCTTTCTTCAATGATTGGAACCTCCAAGATCAAATCTTTATTGTCCAACTGTGAAAAAGATTCAATCTTTTCTTCTTCTTCAACATCAAGAACAAATTCTGGAACCTCTTTCGTGGTTTCATCATCAACAAGAATTAGATCTATGGATTTTTCCTCATGTTTTTTCTCTTTTCGTTGTTGAATCAACATCTCAATCTCCTCTTTATCCTTTTGAAGTCTTGCCAATCTTTCTTCAAGTGTTGGTGGATATCTAAGATCTTGTAGTGCTTGTTTAGCCCTTTCAAATCTTTGATAAGCCTCTTGAAAAGAAGTTGATACATCATTGCACATCGAATCCATCATATGAGCAAAAATTCGTTCATACACAAGAATAATTATCAAATTGACACAAAATTGCCTAGATATTTTGTCGAACGTTCAGGCTTCGAAATTCATTCAAAACTACTCAAAATCTTATAAAATTTTGTCAGCACGTAGTCCAATGTGTCTAGAAAACTTGACCAAAATTTTACACCAAAATACAAAGCCGATTGTTCGCAGTTTTGATTCTCAAAAACCTGGTCCAGAATAGCTCGGTTTTGACCAATTATCCAAAACTTGCTCAATCAATTAGCAAAAGTTCTTCAAAAATTACGAAACTTTCCAGTCTTAAACTGGACAAAAAGTAGTTCAATTTTAAGCCAATAAACTCTTAAAAATTCGTTATATGCTAGGAGAACGAGTGACCTAAAGTTTATCTTGAAACTGATTGAATCTGCCAGAAAGTTTACGCAAATGTTTCTGATTCCCGTGACTTCGTTATAGCTCTTATTCACACGAATATTGGACACAACAAACTACAATATGTATAATTTCACCATACAAAATTTCAGCACGATCCAAGCTTCCATGCTTCCTCACGCGCCTTAACAACCACACTGCTCTGATACTAAGTTGATGTGAATTTAAGTCCGAAAAATTCACACGGTTTGCCCTAGAATCTAAGTGACGTTTTTATGTTATTTTTGTGAAGGAAAACTGAAAATAAGAGGTAAGAATAAGTATAGTACTCTTGATTCTCGCAAGAATTAGAGAGTATCTTCCTAATCGCAATTACAAGATGAATACAAGTCGCAACAAGTATTGGTTTTGGTTAGCAACCGAAATAAGCAACGCTCACAATTATCAAATCAACTCTCTCTCTTAGGAGGCTAGGCGCCCTTTATTTATAATAGAAGAAGCAAGAAAACCTTGCTCTCTAAGTTCATACATGCCACGGCCAACCTAGATGTAAATAAGGAAAATTTCCCTTAATTCAAGCCTAGAATCTAGCTAGAACTTAAGGAAACACTAGCTTAAGGATACTTTCCTAAAATACAACTCATGACAACTAAGACTCACATGAACCGAAACAAGCTAGGATTTTCGGACCTTTATGCAAATAACATAACTAAAAACAACTCAACGACTTTAACTACCATAACAATAAAGACAATTTTTTTGGTTACATGTAAAACCTCCACTTTAAGAGTAAAGTAAAACCATGCAACAACCTAAGAAAGCACATTAAGATAGTTGAACTTGCATCACTAACTCCCTCACGACTGTAAGAGTGTTCACCGGTCCAGGTTCAGACCGGATCGGAACCGGGTGGACCGGTGGACCGGAATCTGGAAAATTTTTGGACCTGGACCGGCCGGAAAAATTCCGGTCCGGTTTTGGACCTGTTGGACCAAAATCAATATATTTTTTTTAAAAAACTATTTTTTATTTGATTGAAACATATTTATAAATTAGATCCATTAAAATTTAATAATCTTAATAACAATATTCCTAAAGGTAATAAATAGTAGGTTTCTAACTTTCTACCTTTTAAACTTTTTTGACATATAAACTTTTTTCTTTACTAAAAAATCAGAAATTTCGGTCCACTGGATTGGAATTTTCCGGGTTTGAACCGGACCTGAATTTTTCGGGTTTGAACCGGACCGGAAACCCGGAATCGGAATTTTTTGTGGACCGAGGACCGGACCGAAATCATTTGTCCAGCCCGTTCCGGTCCAAATTTCGGTCCGACGCTGGTCTTTGCACAGCCCTACTCACGAGTCACGCCTTCCCCTGACCCTTCTCTCTCAAGCCTTCCCCTTCTCTCTCTCCAACAGTAAACCATCGGCCGCCCACCGGTCTACCTGTCAGCGGCTTTGCTCCTCGCGCGCATCACTGACGAGTGGTCTGCAAATTTCTACAACTCCTCCGGCGGCTTTGCTCTTCGCCTCCTCTTATTTTCTCCTTCTCGCGCACGCCACAACGCACAGCCAAACAAACCACCGCGCGCACCACCAGCTTGACTCCACGCCTCCCATCAAAACCGTTCCTGTGCATCTTAGTAATGGTTTGAGGTCCAGCGAACCACTTTCTTTTCATTTTTTTATTCGACATATAGGTAAAAAATTTAGGTTTTAACGAGAATTTCGTTAGTAATATACTTCATTGTTGCGAATTGCTAAGTTTTTGTTGTGAATTTGTGATTTTCTTGATTTAAATTTGTGGTAAAGTTAATGGATTTTGGTTGCAAATTTGTGGAAAAGTTGTAGATTTATTTTTTATTTTGAATTGGGAGTGTTGTGGTCATTGTTATGGTCGGATCCGTAGGATCCGCGGTATCCGGATCTGGGTCCTATTTTTCCAGACCCGTCGGATCCGGGTCGGATCTGGATCCGGCGTCTGAAAACGGATCTGGATCCGGATCCTTATAGACCCGGTCCAGATCCGAGTGGAGAGACTCGACATACATCTCCAACTTTTTCCACGTACGAGATCTAAGTCGAGTTTTTCCACTCGGATTATCCGGCCCTTGCTCATATTGATCATTCGAACCCTGCACACAATTGTGCTCCATGTACACACTACCCCCACTATCATAAGCCACCTCACTACCTCCTATGACCTTATCAATCTTCAACCAATCACTCCTACCCACCCCTTCCTTCGTTTCATTCATTGTTGAAACTGTTGTTATTCATGTTTTGGCATCCACCTTACCCCCTGATGCATCCTCACCACCACTCTCTTTTGTCACAAACAACGCCTTCCTACGCACCGTTATAGTCGCCACTTCTTTCTACAACCATTGCCTCCCTTTACGAGGGGAAGCTTTAAGCCATAAATCCCACCCCCTGCTCACCTCTTGCTCCTCAGCCCCCCACTCGAGCAATCTTTCTCGCTATGGCCCATAACACTACAGAGAAAGCAAAAAAATGGAAGTCTTTCGTATTGAAAAGAGACCTGCACTTTTCGTCCATCTTTCTCCCTTATACGTTGAGTTCTTCGAATAGGTTTTGTATATCCAGCATTACCTTCACCCGGCGGTAAGATTCCGATTCCAAATCATCAGCCTCAAGTTCAATAATATCACCCATTGACGAGCAAATTGCCTTCACATCATTGTCAGTTCTACAATTGAAAGGTAAATTCTTTATTCGAAACCAGATTGCTGAGTGCAATAAAGGAACATCTGTGGGTTGTTCGTCACCCGAAACTTCATTGACGATTGAAAGTGTTTGTTCGAAACACCATGGTCTACTCGATAACACTTTCTCCGTATACTTTTAATGAAAAAATCGCAAATTTCGTGTTTTAATTAATACAAATTTTCTCGATATCAAAAATATATATAGATTTAATTTGCATTTATCAAAGTGTTGTTCCTCTCTTATTTTTTCTTTTTTCTTTTGACAACGGTGAGACAATTTTATTAATTCAAACGTTTTGAAGTCGCCAATAAGTCCTTAAAAGAAGACTCATAAACCTAATTGGATATTGGGAAACAGTGGGACAACTTTGGTACTTATCCAATGTAGGTTTCCCCGTCATGACTCTATTAATGGTCAATGAACCATAGATTGAGTTCGGAGGTGAGGGTACGAACACGGTCAGGATCCACATTCGCCTATTGATGGCCTCTACTTAATATCGATTCATATCTATATTTATGCAAATAAATAACCACATAATATTTTAATGCAATTTGAATTTTAATCTATGTTAGTTCTTTAAACAAACAAAAGACTAAAATTTGGTGATATGTTAGGCAATCAAATTACAGGGTATCTAACAGGTTGTCAAATTATGTGAATTTAATGTTAGAACAGTTCTATAGGTATTTGATTAGCAAAATAATCATGAGAGGTGATGAAAGTATTAAACATACAATCATGCATAGGCATATGAATAATAATAATATAATATAAAAAAGAAATATAAAAATAATAGAGATTATGAAAGAATGTACAGTATATCATTGAATTAATTTGGAATTGACCCTCTGGAATTACACCTTTGTCGCATGGGTCTTATGCAACGATCTTCAGGATGGGCAATCTTGAAGCTTGAAATAAGAAATTCGAAGGTATGAATGTGTTTGAACGTGAGTTTGAGTGTTTAAATATGACTCTGAGTGTTTGAAAGTATGTGTAGAAGTCGTAGGAAAGCATTGTTTCGAAGTATTAAAGCGTAGGAAAGCATTGTGAAAAGTCATTCGAAGAAACAATGTATTTATAGGCAAAGCAAATCGACAGTTGTGCACCAGACGCACAGCTTTGCGACACGCGCACAGTTGTGCACCAGACGCACAGCTTTGCGCCATGCGTACTTGCTTTCTAGTCGGGTTTTTTTAATTGTTTTAAAAAAAATTTATCCTTTGATAAAATTTATCCTTTGAAATCCGAAATCAGCTATCTTTAAGAGTAAAAATATGATTTTCGAAATATCCTTTAAAATTAATTATCAAGAACAATTAATATTAAAATATTAAAAATACAATTAATTATCAGGAATAATTAATTGGGCTTGGATTTAATAAATAGACTTTATATTCTCAAAATGTTTTTGGACTTAGCTTGTTCGATTGATCTTCCTTTGGATCGGACCAATTAGGACGACGGTATGTTTCATCATTGGGTACTCAATCGGGAGACAGGATTTTGTGTCTACAAAGAGCATAGGCAAAAGACACTCAACTCACCTAGTGAGCAACCCCAATGACCTATACACACTTGGAATTCTTGGCTCAACATCATACAAAGTCGTTTTTTTCCCTACTTAGTACCCTCATGAGTGGTAATCGCGAAACTCCTTGCAATATTCTAGTATCCCACATTTGTCTTCCATCTTCAAAAGTCTTGCAATACTTACCTTTGGAGGTACTCTTGTCTCCAAGACCATTTCCTCTATTTCCCATCAAATTAATTTTGAGGCTAGATTATGCCCCGGGTAATTATAATTTTCATGTATTAATATTTTACTTAGAATTATAACACCAAACATTACTTGGTTTAGTGGTTAAAATTTTAGTATATAAGCTTGAAGTCATAGAATCAAATCTTATACCATGCATTTTCTAAATTTATTGTACGTGAATACATGAAACAAACACTCTCTAAGGGACAACGCCATATAATACAATTCCTTGCTTAGGAACACCTTTTAATATATTAGTATAGATATGACTTCTTCATTAATTCAGATTTCGAATACTCTTCTCCAATTTTACACCCCTGGAGAGATTGGGGATTCTACCCCCTAACATAAACAAACCAACAAATGAATCAAAACAAGCCGTGACGAACCCAACCTCAACACAAGTACATGCACCCATAACCAATTTCACACAAGGGACTGAATTGAACTCAACATAAGAGCACAAAGTGAACTTACAAATTAGCATTAAGCTAAGAAGAAAACACTACCTAGGATAGATAACTCATAAATACAATTTCAATCGGAAGATTTTTTAGCTTGGATGCTGAAATTGTGAGAGCTGATTTGATTTTGGGAGTGTAGTCGCCAATTTACAATATTTAAAGAGAGGAGACGACTAATTAGTGTTACATCAGATATTGACACTACGATACCACAGTATGAGATATCTTTCTCTAATCAGTCTGCAGATTTTTCTCCATGTATCTAGCAAAACTCTGAAAACCACCAGTGCTGAATTGCTGATTTATCAACAAGCAGCTGCAATATATGTAAAGTTTCCTATGAACACCAAGTTCTTCTCCAACTACTGAATGGATAACTGTCCTCTTTTGATCTGCTAAAATAAAGAAAGAAGCAATTTATGAATTAAAGCATGATGACAAGATGGACAAAACGTCTTGGGTGGGACCGGGTTCACAATAATTTATTGTGCACCGAAACTGACTTTATTACATACAAAAACTGACTATATAAAAGGTGATTATATCATACAAAAATTGACTATATCAAACGAAAACGGACTATATCAAATGAAAACTGACTATATATCATATGGTTGCCGGTGCACAATAAGTTATTGTGGACCCGGTCCATTCAAGTTTTTCTGGAAGATTGAATAACAGGTTAAATGAATCAATCGAGCTAAAAGTTGAGCAGAGGTAACCAAATTTCCAAAACTAATCACCATAGGCAGAAAACCAGCACATATGTTGTTCCATCAAATTCTAAACAAGTCCACTACAGACAAGGAGCAAACTTGTCCCTTGCGGCCTTGCCCATGAAATGATATTTTGAATTCACTGAGCTGATTACAACCCTATATCGCTATATAAGCTTATCTTTCCAAAACCTCCATAACCTGACTGGATCCTGGAATTATTTGCATTCCTTGCATTTTACTTCCTCTAGCACACCCAGCTCACTGTGCATGTTCGTTATTGCTAACTCCTCGTCTAAATGAGTGCTATATAATTACATGGCGGACAACCAAAAGCATTAACCAGAAATTTTTGCAACATTTGCAAGGGGGAAGGTCAAGTTTCAGTCTACACTCCCTCTAGAAAAGGATGTCTCTGTTCCAATACTAGGTCTCCCAGAAAGACACAATTAAGACTATAGCAATTACTAAAACCATATTTCCCTTGAGTTTTTCAAACTTACCTATAAGTTTTTCAAACTTACCTAGCTTTCACGCATCACTTGACTATGAACCGAAAGCAACATTACTTTTAAATTAAGAAATAAGCCTTGTTTGCCTGCTTGGTTGAAAAGATGTGTCTATAATAGGCTCTCACGGTCGGAGAGAGGTCTCTCTTTCATAAGCAAATAACCAACGCTTAGAACGAAATCATTATAAAGTGTGACGCAATTTGCCAACCATATTTACTAAACGCCGCCCATATTTTTCTTATACTTGTATAATTCTAATATTCCCATTAACCGTTTCTCTCACCACTTACTTTCACCCTGTTTTCTCTGTTTTTCTCACTAACAAAAATCAAAGAAATCCCATCCTCTAAAGAATGATGAATTCAAGAAACTGCACATTTTAAATCACTTATCAAGTGTAGCTCCCATAAAGGTTTCTCTCTACTCAAAGGAGAAGAAATTGCAAAATCTGCTAAAAAAGAATTGATTTTTTCCTCTTTTTCATCTGAATCAGAATATGAGTTTCGATCCTTGGGATATATGATTATATGATTGTCTAAATTGATTTGGGTTTATTTCCATAACTCTCTTCCATGTTCTTCACCACTAAGAGACTGGCAAATCTAGGGTGCTTTACCGACGAAGAGTTTGAAAACTCTGTTTTAGTGGCTTTTATATCAAGTGGGTGTTTCAGGCCTATTCCACAGTAGATTATTAAGTGAAGATTTGGCTGGAGAAAGAGGGGTCCGCTGACGTTAAGGCGTCAACTCTGTTGGCTTCCACCACCACTGCTGCCGCCATTGCCACCTCCCTCTTCTTCTTCCTCCTCCTTCCTCCTCTTCTTCTTTCTCCTTCCTTTCTTCCTCCTTCCTCCATCTCGACCAAAAAAAAAAACCACTATTCATCATGGATCCGTCCAGTTTTTTACCATGGTGGAACCTAAAAAAAACGGATGGTTCCATGCCAAAAAAATTTATAATTTGTTTTACTTTTGAGATAATAAGTAAACTAAAACATAACACACATAGTAATACAGGCAATTTTAGTAAAATACAAATGGTAAATAACAACACTCATTATAAAATCATGCAAAAGGGATAGTCTCTCTTTCATAAGTAGATAAGTAATTGTCAACATGAATTCATTATAAATCGTACACTCACAAACCCACGAAAACATTAGAAACTTTTAATGAGTTACTAACCAATTGGTAATTATTGAACCCCAGCAACATCCCCAAAGATCAATGTATTATTGAGCTTTATTAAAAGGACAAACTAGCTTGGGAAGGAAAACATTGTCCTCAATCTACAGACTTGAGAGTATGAGAGAGAAACTAATTTTTAAGTGCCCACCAGGCATTATATTTCAATGTCAAATCCTTCTTCCATTTTTAGATCGGATCCCTCCAACCCTCCAACCCCCATTAAGAGCATCCACCACCATGAACAAAAAACAATTCATAGCATCAAAAGTCAAAGAAGAAAAAATTCACCCCCATCATGTAACAAGTTGCAAGATATTTTTGGACATATCGTGAGGAATGGGTCACATGGTGAACCAAAAAAAATTATGTCATGAGAAAAAGTGGCCCCACCAAGTGGTGGGAAATTGTGTACCAAATGTATTTGCCAAATTAAAATGGCTATATTTCAAAAATACAAATCTGAAAAAAAAAAAAATTAATAACAATGCTTATATTCTTTTGAGATCTATAAAATGATATCCATTTTGCCATATTTTGAAACACTTCAAAACAAAAATTGAAGTAGAAAGTAGGAGAGAGAAAACTGATGAACTTTTTTTTTATGTCATGGGTAGAATGATTTTGTAAATTTGGTCATGAGCCATAACATTTTTTAGATGATGAGAGAGAAAGTTGTAGAGAGGGGGATGAACATTTTCTTTTGTTCATGGTGGTGGATGCTCTAAGGGACAAACACATATGCTGGACCAATCATTTCAGATTTCTTCCCCCGTCCTTCATGTTTCCCCATGTTGAAATATCGGTAGTGGTTTATACTTTATAACAAGTTTCAGCTAGCTGAGACGCGTTCAATTTTACAAAAATGAACTTATCTAAACTTATATTTCCTTAAACTTAATTTCTTCAGGTGAAGCGTGAAGATAACGCACCTTGACACTGAATATATGTTATAGCAAACTTCAGCTAAAACAGCAGAATATCCAAACCATGATTATACCTCTTAATATCCTCGCAATGGCCATAGTTATTACAAGCGCAGAGAGGGGGTTAGGCACCGGTAAACCTTGCAAAGTGATTCCCCCACAACCACCAAACCCCGTACCCCCATTCCCCCCCCTTTTTCTTTTTCCCTGCCCAAAAATTCATTCTTCCCAATAACTCCATGAGGAACCAGGTAAATGCCCTGAGGGTGGAGTAAAAACAATATAACTTAAAGCAAAAAAGACCTATGATCCTTTCTCTGAAACAATCCAAGAAACTATGATGCCATAAAAGTGCTAAAAAGTTGCAATTCCTGATATATAAAGTAAAATCTCAAGATTCGTCAACTACTTCCAAACTGATGTACCTAATTTTCCCACCACTCATAAACACATTTGCCTGATATGCCAAAACTCTTAGTTTGTGCAAGTTGTAGATTTCACATTTCATGCAGCAAACTACTCCATCATAGTTCCTAACCCTTGGAGATGTTCCTCCTCTACAAAATTCTAAGCCAAGACATTGCTAGTCGATTAAGAACTCAGATATATGGCTACATCTCAAATATGAAGTTAAATCAGTTGAGGTTAGCAGGTTTAGGCTTTTGTCCCCCCCCCCTCGGTTCCATGGTGTCAAAACAAGGCCGCATCGTTCGTATCGCCCGTGTCGGAAAGGGTTTTCAAATCTACCGAACAGATATTACCCACAACAAAGGGGAAAAACCGCATTTTAGGCAGGTTTTAGGGATATTTCATGGTTTAAGCCGATATTCAGCGGTACGACAACCGCATCATCCCCGTTCCCGCATCACCGCGACCGTGACCGAAACCGTATTTTCGAACTATGCCCCTCACCCCCCAACAAACCTCGAATGCCTTGTTTGTCCACCAGGAAGTATTTGTAACTTATGCACTTAAGTAATTACCATCTAGCAATGTACTGAGTTTTTATACTGAAGAAAGTGCATCACTGATATTGCTTGATTCTAAAATAGCATCACTCTTTTTAGGATTGCACTACATATTAGCAAACCATGCTTCAGACAAAGATAACAACATTTGCCAGCACACATACCTATTGAGCAGTATCCTCTGAGAATCTGGCATCAAAGGGAGCATTAGAGTTAAGGTTTGACGATCCGCCACTGTTTCCAGATCCCTGCTGCAGTTCAATCACAAGCCATCTCACTGCTTTACTCATTTGTTCCAACCTTACAGCACTAATTGGTGGAAGACCAACAACAGGGTGACCAGGCTTCCCAGCCACTGAACCAGTAGCCTCATCCACCAAGCACTCCGATCCTATTCTCTGCTTAACAGACTCCACAAACTCCTCTGCTTGATCACAGCCAACCCTGAATAATTCCCAACGCTGTTTGAAGTTCTCCAGGGCAGCATCTGTAGCCACTGTTTTCTGACTTCCGGATGCTTCTTTTGCTTCTAACACCCCAGCAGCAGCAGCGAGAAAATCTTGATATGCATTATTTAGGGAATCTACAATATTGTCCATATGCACAGTCTTGACCTACACACATGAATGTGACATTCCATATAAACATGAGAAAGACATGCCAGATTGACATTCAACATAACGATAGTAGTTTGTCGACACGAAAACATTTGCATTGAAGAGTAGTTTTCCCATTATCATTTGTTTGGTTTGCAAATGATGGAAAATAGCTTTACTATTTGTTTGGTCTGTATTCTGTAAATGGTGGAAAATAACTCTTTCTAAAAGAAAGAATGTCACATTTTCCTCGCTACGCCTTACCTTCTTTTTTCTCTTCTCCCATCCATCATCTCCCTTCCAATTTCATTCCTCCTTTTCTCTCAAACTTCTCTTCTAACAACCCAACAAAAGAAACCCAATTCACAATGGGAAAAACATTTTCCGTCCAACCAAACAGAGGTTAATTGCAAGTTAATTTCCAGAAGAACAAAAACTCCGGAGGTTAATTTGAGCTCGCATACTAGTGAATTAAATAGAAAATTTCTTGCTAAAATATTTAATGCTAAACTACAAACTTTAAATCTTATAACTTATAATATATAGTAAAATTAGTCCTAAACAAACCTTACCTTCAATTATTTGGAATCGTCGAAAAAATCCTTCAATTTCTTTCCGTGAGAAGTAACGTCAATTGATGCTGGAAATACAAAATTCGAATTCGAAATTTTTAGATAGAAAACAAAAGTTGATGAAATCTGTAATCTGTACTCTCTAATCTGTAGAGAGAGATGGAATTTCCCCGGTAAATTCTACGGATTAGAAGTTGGAGAATTAGGGTTACAAGCTTGTTCTTTCCTGTGCTTCTTTTTTTTTTATCGGAAGTTTCGATGTGACATTTTAATCTTTAATAGTTCGTGGATTTTACTAGAGTTCAGATCCTCTAGAGTTTTTTTTTAATAGAAAGAGTTGTATCTGAACTATACAATTTAAAATCACCGGCTCATATTGGATAAAGTACATAAAATAAGTTTCGGATCGAATCATCGGATATTTTTGGATATCCGGTCATGAAACCAGATATTTTTGGATATCCACGCTTGGAAACGGATATTTCAGATCGGATATCCGAAAACAATCGAAAAATCCCCATGTTTCGGATATCCGAAATGAACTTTTTCCAAATCCAGACCGATCCGACAAATTTTGGATATCCGATTCAAAAACTAAAATCGGATCGGATATCCGAAAACAATCGAAAAATCCCCATGTTTTGGATATCCGAAATGAACTTTTTCCAAATCCAGACCGATCCGAAAAATTTCGGATATCCGATCCAAAAATGAAAATCGGATCGGATATCCTAAAATTTGGATCGAATCGACCGGATCATATACTTTTGAACTCAGTGGCGGATCCAGGATTCGTACCACGTGGGTTCGAACTTATTCAAAAATAGGATAATCGGATATTCATATATAAGATCGGCCATTCGAATTTGTATCAATACATAAGTCCAAATTCCAATAGAATACGTAAGTTTAAATATGAATATACAAAAAATAAAATGGAGTCAGATTACACTAAAAAAATTACAAAAGTATACGACGAGTTTTCATACTTTAATAGCGATTTATTAACTAATTAACAAAAGGAAATTAAGCAATTAAACATATCTTCAAACTTATAAATTAGAAAAATAAACTACTGACTACTTGACTAGTGACTGCTGTAAATACAATTTGAACTTACGAATTCTTCAGTGGCATAACTTGAAGTCTTGAACATATAAATTAGAAATTCTTCAACCATATAAACTACTATCATGAATTCTTCAAACATACGAAGTATAAATCAAGGGCATCATGAGTTCTTCAAACATATAAATAAAAAAAGTAGCAATAATAACACAACTTGAACTAATCTGTAAATAAGCTACTCCATAACTTGAACTAATCTCTCGAATCTCCTACTTGAACTACTAAATCAGTTAACAAATCTGTAAAGACATAAAATCTCAAAATTGAACTCATAAATTGAACTAAAATCTCAAAATTTCACAATTACTACTAACTATTAAAAGAAATTCTAAACAAATTTAAACAATTCAATACATATTCTAATGTCTAAAATCTGAAATTCATATTTAAAATTGAAGAAATAAAAGTTACCTTTGGCTGTCACTGTGCGGCGGTGGGTGAGTAGTCGGTAGTGCAGCGCGCCGTGGAGGACTGCAGCAGGAATCCGGCGGCCGACGACTGCTGGCGGACTGGCGGTCAGTTGGCAGTGAAGTGGTGTTCTTCGTAATCGTTGCTTAGGGAGTTAGGGTTTTGCAGAAAAGAAATGTCGACTTTGTTCACTATTGAGGTGGAGCCTGGAGGCAGAGAGCAATTGGACATTCAGTTTTACTATGTTTTAGAATTTAGATAAAAGAAAAAAAAAAGGGTGTTTTGCTTTTGCTGAGACTCGAACTCCAGCCACGCGCACACATAGAGGTTTATAACAGTATACTTCCTCCGTCCTGTTTTAAATGAAAAGTTTGCTTTTTTACGCAATCCAACGCGCTTCTTTAACATTAATATCTTTAGTTGTGCAAACGTAAAAAATATAAAAAAATTATAATTTGATAGTATGCATCGAGATGAATAAAAATGTGTGTTATATCATTATATGCCTCGAACCCATGACCTCTTATTTAAGATATAAGTGCACTAACCAACTACTCTACAATCTCATGTTGGTCTATATGGGAAAAAATATATTTACAGACAAGATAATTTCCTATTTTTAAGACAATTAAATACAAATGTATATATTAATAGGAGTACTCATTAAGCTAATGTTAATAATAGCATGTCCTACCCTTTCAGTAATCTTATAATAAAAAAAAAACAAAAGCTTTTCAATTTTTTATAACCTCCGTAATTAACACTACTACACCATTTCATTGCATCGGTTGTATTCTTACACATCAACCTACGTTAAAAAAAAAGAGTGTATTATATTTTTTATAAGTAATTATATATTTATATATATGTACTCTCTTAAAACCGAGGTTATATTGATGAATAATTCATGTTATAATTTACTATGTAGAAAATTTAAAAAGAACTCGAAGATTATTTAATTTCCTAAGCACAATCCAATGCCTATAACTCTTTTTTTCCACTTTTCTCAAGTGTTTGATTTAAGACTTCAAATTCACATTGATAAATGATTAGGGGCATCGCCCGAGCCAACAACTAGTTTTTATATATATATCGAACACCCAAGGCAAAAACATGACATGTTGCCACATGTACTCCCCCTCCCCCACACAATCAAATTAAATGAGAAATATTAAACCATAAAAATGTGTGTTATAAGACTCGAACGCATGACCTATCATTTGAGATACAAATGCACTCTAACAACCAAGGCAAAACACATGTCATGTTGCCACATGTACTCCCCCTCCCCCACACAATCAAATGAGAAATATATAAACCATAAAAATGTGTGTTATGAGACTCGAACCCATGACCTATCATTTGAGATACAAATGCACTAACCAACTACTAACTATCTCATATTGGTCTTTATGGGAAAAAGAATATATTTAAAGATAAGATAATTTTCTATTTTTAAGACAGTTAAATACAAATGTATATATTAATACTCATTAAGCTAATGACAATAATAGCATGTCATACCTTTCAGCAATCTTATATTAAAAAAAAACTCTTCAAATTTTTATAACCACCGTAATTAACACTACTACACCATTTCATTGCATCGATTGTATTCTTACACATTAACCTACATCTAAAAAAAGATTGTATTACATTTTTTTATAAGTAATTTTATATTTATATATATGTACTCTCTTAAAGCTGGGGGGGTTATATTGATGAATAATTCATATTATAATTTACTATGTAGAATATTTAAAAGAAGCTGGAAGATCATTTCCTAAGCACAATCCAATGCCTATAACTCTTTTTTTTCCAATTTTCTCAAGTGTTTGATTTAAAACTTCAAATTCACATTGATAAATTATTAGGGGCATCGCCCGAGCCAACAACTAGTTTTTTTTTCTAAAAATCATTGGGTTCATCTGAACCCAGTGAACCCATAGTAAATCCGCCCCTGTTTGAACTGCCCTAGATTTTACCCTTTAGCATGTTAATTAGGAAAGGAATGTGAAGAGGAAAGAGATAGAAATATTTAAACGGTGAGACCTATGTGATAGGAGAGCAATAAAGTAAAAATATTACCAAATAAAGAAATGCTAAAATTAATGTGAAACTCTCAAATAAGGGAAACGTTGCAACAAAAAAACATAGGAAGTACTACTTACCATCGCTATCGAGTTTTGACTCTTAAACATTGATTTTTATTATGTGAATATTTGTAAAACAATTTTGCCGAACAAACAAACATAGATATCAATTACAAAATATTTTGCTAAGCTACCCTAGTGGTACCAATTGTTTTGTTAGGTCACCAAACTAAATTTTTAACTTGTTAAACCACCAAATGGGAAAAGAAAAAATGTTACGCCACCCAAGTGAAAAAAAACCTTGCTAAGACACTTTTAGTATCTTTGAATAATGTGCTGTTAATAGATATTTAATATTTTAGTTTAATTTTTCTAAAGTTAAAAAAAAGGAAATTAAACTACTTTTTGCTATGAATTTCAAAATTAATATTCCTTCTGTTCTCTTTTGTTCTTCCTGTTTTGACATGCGCGTTTAGTAATGCACTTCTTTATATATAAATATCTTTCATTGCATGCATATTAGTAAAAGTATTCATTGAGACGTATCAAACAAGACCCACATGACTGTATTATTTCTTATATATTGAGAAGTATTTAGAAGATTATCTCTAATTGTGAATAGAGATGAGAAGAACAAAAGAGAACGGAGGGAGTATTATTTTATTAAAAAAAACGTGTTTATTATCTATACTTATCTTTTGGAGTATTTATTGATGGACATTAGGCTACTCCATTGGAATTGACCCCATTAATAACTAACATGTATTACGTGTTCTTCCTAATAAATATTTTGAAAATCGGGTATGGCCAAGGGAGGAGCCTCGTTACTGCCTAGACAAAGGGAAAAATTTATGTCGAGATAGGGGGTTGATCCACCATCAATCTTTAGAGTTGATCATTTTTTACACTTTCTCCATTCCACAATATATAGCTTTAACAATTATCTAGACATGTAGTTTTAAAATATAATATATTACTCTCTCCGTTCTTTTTTAGATGTAACTCTTTGACTTTGGGTACTATTCATCCACCTCCCTTTGACCATTAATAGTTATTTATATATAAGGAAAAATATAGTCATGTGTGGTCTTGTTGGATTCGTCTTGCTATACACTTTCCAAATATGTATTTCTTATAATTTTACATTTACAAAATTAGAGATATTATGGGTCAAAGTTGTGTCTCGACAAGTGTGAAAAGTCAAATGTTACATCTATTAAAAAACGGATGGAATATTTTTTTTCTCAAATTTTATTTGAATGGGAAAGGAGATGTGATAGGAGTTAACTGATCCGGTTTTCACCTAAAACCGAATCAGTAAATAATTTACTGATCCGGTTTTGGACCGGATCAGTAAATATTTTGGATATGCTGTGAGCCCACCCGATGCGGTCCAAAACCGGATCAGTAAGCCCAATTTTGACCGCATCAGATGAGCTTTTTTCCACTAGTGAGAGCTTGTTGATTCATTACTATTGGGGTGACAAAGTGAGCCAAATTATGAGAACGAGTAATATATCCAGTCGTCATACATGCCAAAGCCATTGTAACCGTTTTACTCTTGTCTTACTCTCAATGTCAGCATCTCCTATTCTCTCAATGACTGAAAACTCTCTCAAACTCCCTACTTATCCCCAAGAGGGAGATCTGCTTTCTCGATCCACAAAGAAACCCAAAAGAAAAATTACGCATCTCATCTTTAACCAAGATGATCCCATGAATGACAATCCCCCCCCTTCCCAAACCAAATGATCAGCCTATCATTCCAAACAAATCAAATACAGGCACAACTAAACAAGTCTCCTTTAGAGACATGGTGACATCTGGCCAAATGCAGGGATTTATTACCAATCCAATCAACATCACCGATGAAGAAGAAGATCTTTCTGATGATGATGAGATTCCATAGGATGTAGCTGATGATCCTCGCTGCCCAGTCATTCTCCTTACTAAGGAGGAGAAGAAAAGGCTACGCCAACCTTGGAAACATGCCTTGATAATCAAGATGTTTAATAGCAAGATTGGCTACATGCCCCTAATGAAAAGACTCAAAAAGAAGTGGGAATTGAAAGGGGGTCTAACACTCACTGACATTGGGCATGATTATTTCATTGCGAGATTTTCATGTTTGGATGATTATAATTACGTTCTCACACATGGGGCCATGGATGTTTGATGATAACTATCTAACCATAAGGAAATGGATCCCCAACTTCATACCTGATGATGCTCCAATGCGCTTCCTCATTGCTTGGGTACGAATACCTCACTTATCTGTGGAATACTTTGATAAAGAATTCCTTTAGAGAATTGGAAGTAAGATAGGCAAAGTCACTTGTATTGATCACAATACAGCATTGGCTCAAATAGGGCAATTTACGCGTTTGAGTGTTGAACTTGATCTATTGAAGCCTCTTTTGTCGAAATTCTGGCTAAAAGGGAAGGTGTGGAAGATTCAATATGAAGGGCTTCGATTGATTTGTTTCAAATGCGGCAAAATTGTTCATCAAATTGATCAATGTAATAATGCAAGTCCTGAATTAACTGACATGGAAACGGGGGGGGCGCAAAAAACTCCAATATTCATCCAAACGAGCTTAATAATCCAATGTCTCTAGTTATGGTTGATGACTTTGGTTCCTGGATGTTAGTCAAGAAACCTCTACCACGTAGGAGACCTCAAAAAATGATAAACCACAACCCGACTCGGTTAGAGGGATTCCCGAAAGAATTCCCACGTCGCCTACATCACCCATTCACCACCAGTCCAAAGCGGGAGGGTCAAGATTTGAAATCTTTGAGGATCAAAATTTGGAAAACCCGAAAATCAGGAATTCATCCCCGAGTCCTTTGCTGTTCAACCGCTGGAAAATCTCTCTCTTATTTCGGATGTTGTTGACTTAGGCAAGTCATCTCAATCTCCTCCTAATGATGCTACTAAGAATTCTTTCCATATTGAAACTCCTCTAATTACGTCCTTCTTGTCAGGGAGTTTTATGGGAAAAGCCAAATCTCTACAAAATCTAAAAAAGAAAGCCAGCTCACAATCCAAATCAATTCTTAAAAATACCACCAATTCCCCGATTACTGAAGCCCAATTAACTCCCAACCCCAAGCTCAGCGTAGGAAAAGAGAATTATCAACCTATTGAACATAACACTATTCACGCCTCCAACATTCAAACCTCACCAAGCCATAATTCTGCCATCAACAATTTCCCTTCTTTCAACTCCCAAAGCAATGAATCAATCCACCTCGAATCCCACCTTCCTCCAAATTCCACCAGAGAAGATCCTATGTGTGGGATATCCGATGACAGAACCTTACTTGTGCATAACAGACCCCCTGATCCACAAGCTAGAAGTGGAGATTCATTCATGGACGATGCCATCATGGATGAACCCAAAACTGCTGATAACACTAAAGTTGCCCAATGCAACTAAGCAAGCTCTCCGTTATCTCTCTGATGCATATCAATTGGTATATCCAAACTCAATTGATTTAATGAATAGCAACCATAATTTGATTGTTAACTCTTACCCAATTACGTGGGGCGGGAAGACGTGAATTTTTGTCTGTGCTTAAAGAGCTTATTCGAACTCATAAGCCTATTGTGTTAACTTTAGTTGAAACTCATATGGGGGTGGCCACGCGCAAAAAATAGCCACCATCCTTGGCTATAATGGTCACACTAAAATTGATGCCTAGGGATTTAGTGGAGGGATATGGGTGTACTGGAAACCGGAGCTTGTCACTATTGACCCTATTGAACAAAGTAACCAATATATTACTGTGGAAATCACAAAAACAGGTGAAACTCCTTGGTATTTTCTGGCTATATATGCTAGCCCTGATCCAACTCGCAGACAAGATTTATGGCATCATCTTCAAGATTTTACAAACAGAAATAATAAACCTTAGCTCCTTACTGGGGATTTCAATGAAACGAGATTCGGTTGGGAAAGAAATTCAAATTGTGCTGACACTTCTAGAAGGAGCCGCCAATTTAATCAATGGGTTGAGGATAATAATTTACTTGAGGTAGAATTTTCAGGGCCATCACATACTTGGTCGAGGGGTAACTCTCCTGAAACTTGGCGTAGCGCTCGTCTTGATCGGGCTCTCTGTAATCCATAATGAAGTATTCTTTTTTATGCGGTAAGAATGCGTCACTTGCCAGCATTGCAATCTGATCATTGTCCTATGTTCATCTCGCCTAATGGATTTGCTCCTCTTGCTTCTTTAAATCGTCCATTCTGATTTCAAGCAGCATGGCTAACTCATGAACACTTTGCGGAATTTATGAAAGAAAACTGGAATCAAGAAGCACCTTTAGTGCCTTTTCTCTCAACCTTTTCGAACACTCTTCGAGAGTGGAATAAGAAGCACTTTCACAACATCTTCCGAGAGAAACGCACGTTACTTGCTCGAATCAATGGCATCCAAAAATCCCTGGCACATGGCAGAAATTCGAGTCTTATTAAACTCGAATCGCTATTGAGAAGGGGCCTTGATGTTATTCTTGCGCAGGATGAATTGCTTTGGTATCAAAAAGCACGTGTGAACTGGATTAAAAACGGAGATCAAAACACAACTTGTTTCCATCTTAGTACTGTGATTAGTAGGTGGAAAAATCAAATAACAGCCGTCAAAGACCCTAATGACCAGTGGGTTCATGACAAGGAAAGTGTGAAGCAGCTTGTTGTGAATTATTTGCAACTCTTTTTATGGATGATGGTAACAATGAGGAATATGACATTCCTACGGGGGTTAGTACTGAATTTCTGAATGAAGATTGGGATAAATTGAACATACCTTACTCTACTTGTGATATAGATTATGTTATCAAAAATATTGGGGCTCTAAAGGCACCGGGTCCTGATGGTTTTCAAGCTTTATTTTTTTAGAAAAATTTGGAACTTGTCGCACCCAATGAGTATAAGGTTGTTATGTCTGTGTTGGAGGGGAAAGGCTTGCCTCGTTCTCTGAATGACACATTTCTAGTATTGATACCAAAGGTTGATAAACCTGAGTTGCCGTCCCAATTCCGTCCTATAGGTATTTGTAATGTGCTCTACAAGATTATTACAAAAGCCATTGTGAATAGAATCAAACCTCTACTTCCCAAGATCACTTCAAACACACAAACTAGCTTTGTCCCAGGGAGGCAGATTACAGACAACATTGTGATTATCCAGGAAGTCATTCATACTATGAAACGCAAGCAAGGTGAAAAAGGCTACATGACCATCAAAATTGACTTTGAAAAAGCTTATGACTGTCTCAAATGGTCCTTCATCAGAGATACTCTGAACGACATGAACTTCCCTATCCGGATGGTTGATGTTATTATGGAGTGTGTCACCTCCCCCTCGATGCGAGTCCTATGGAATGGTGAACCTACTGAAACCTTTTTTCCTTCTAGGGGAATCCATCAAGGTGACCTTTTGTCACCCTATCTATTTGTTCTTTGCATGGAAAGACTCAACCAAATCATTGAAGAAGCAATTATTAGAGGTGAATGGAAACCTATCTATGCAAGTAGAGGATGTCCAAAATTGTCAAACCTTTTCTTTACAGATGATATCATCCTCTTTGCAGAAGCTTCTACTAATCAAGCTTCAATAATTCACAAGTGCTAGAGTCGGTTTTGTGCAGCTTCGGATCAAAAGGTTAGTCTCGCAAAATCACGTGTTTATTTTTCTAAAAACTTTACTTTGGATAAGAGAAATCATATTTGTGAAGCCTTGGGTATGGAAGCTACAGATGATTTGGGACTCTATTTAGGCATGCCTTCTTTGACTAGCAGAGTCACTCGGGATACTTATGCTCATCTATGTGAAAAAGTTGGTCGAATCACTCTTGCTAAGACAACAATTACTGCCCTCGCCACTTATTCAATGCAAACTACGAAGCTTCCTCGAGTTACTTGTGATGAAATTGACAAACGTACTAGAAGATTCATTTGGGGAGGTACTAAAGAAAAGAAGCGCATACATCTCCTCTCGTGGGAGACTCTACAACTTCCTTGAAACAAAGGGGGGCTGGGCCTCCGGTCCTCGAGCCAAGCCAACTCGGCTTTTCTCACAAAACTAGGCTGGCGAGTACTCTCGGAGCCCAATGCTCTTTGGTCTAGAGTGCTTCGAAGCAAGTACTGCAAGGGGCACTACGTCACCACCTCTAATATGTCTCATGTTTGGCGTGGCATTACAAAGAATGCTAAATGGGTTAACAAGGGTTCTACTGTAGCAATTGGAAATGGAAGAAACACATTATTTTGGGATCAATGCTGGGCCTCAGACATTTGCTTTCGTCAACTCACGATCTCCCCAATTCCCGTAGCAACAGAGGGATACACTGTAGAGGAAATGTGGGAAAGGGGTGTGGGATGACATTAGGACTTATTTGCGCACATTCTTCCTCCTTTAGTACTCAAAAACATTACAGCTTTAAAGCTTGTTGATAACCCGGAAAGTGGAGATCTTAGATATTGGAAGGGTTCTACAAAAAGGGGTTTTTCTATTAAATATGCACTTTCAATCATGAGCGAAGATCACAACATTACTTCTAATCCAAAGTGGGAGCTGGTGTGGGACACCTATGTTCAGCAACGTGTGCGTGTATTCTTATGGCTCGCGCTTCATGAGCGTCTCTTAACCAATACTAATTGCATGATTCGTCATCTTACAGATGACCCCAAATGCTGCCGTTGTAATCTCAATAGAGATGAGACCTTCTCACATCTTTTTCGCGATTGCCCCGCAGCGAGAAGTATTTGGGCTAGTGTTGGTGGGACAGTAAATTACCCCTCATTCTTTCAAGGAAACTTTCAATCATGGATGGTTAGGAACTTGAGAGCTGATGGTCTAATTTTTTCAGATAAATGACCTACTTGCTTTGCTTTGGTGCTTTGGTGGAATTGGAGATGGAGAAATTGTGTGACCTTTAGTAACACTAATGAAATCCCTGTGGATACTGGAGCATTTTTGTGAGCTCGTGTTGATAAAACTTAGAGGACGCTGGTAATGAGCAACATTGATAATGATAGCATGCTGCATAACTCCAGACACGAAACGTTTATTAGATGGTTGGCTCCACCTCCTTCATGGATTTGTCTTAACACTGATGGCGCCTCAAAGGGTGAGAATGACATTGTTGGAGGAGGGGGTATATTTAGGGACAGTAGGGGCACTTTTATTCGAGCCTTCACAGCTAGTTTTGGGACTTGTACAACTTATAAGGCAGAGATATTTGCAGCAGCTCTTGGCCTTGAAATTACGAGGAATATGGGAATAACTAAGCTAAAGTTACAGATGGACAACAAAGCGTGTGTTGAAGCCTTCCAAGATGCAAACCACCATGGTGGTGAATGCTATCATCTCATCAAGTCTTGCCAATCACTCATTAACTCTTCGGAGTGAGATTTTCGCATTGTTTATTGTTATCGTGAAGGAAATAAAGTAGCTGATAGACTAGCTAATTTAGGTGTTGCCCAAATGGAGAAAGTGATGTATCGTAATGCACCTCCGCAAGAGATAGTCACTCTTCTCCGTGAGGACATCATGGGAGTTACTACTCCCCGTTTCATTTCTTAATTTTTCTTGTACGAGCTATGTCCTTCATTTGCATCAAAAAAAAAAAAATCCAGTCGTCATGCTTTTTTTGGCCCATATTATATTTCTTCTTATGACATCTCAATATATATACCTGCTCCATTTGCTCATAATAGGATAAAGCTGGTAGGGGTGTTCCGGTTCGGTTTCCGAAAGTGTAACACCCCCAAATTACTCACTTTAAAATAAATAATTTAATAAATAATATTTGAGTAACTTAGGCGTATTACCGCCACGTGACTATCACGCTTTCGGCAACTAACTGACCAAAAACTTGCAGCGGAAGACTTTAACCAAAAATAATAATACTTCTTTATTATTAAAAATAAATATTATCTCAAACATAAAATAAATAAAACATCCTAAACTAGATGAAGGTCCCCTTCTTAGTATGCTCCCATGCACATCCAAAGTTCAACTGTAAAATTGCTTACCAAAAGGTAAATAGGGCAAAGCCAAATAGGAAAAAGGAAATACGCGTCAGTATAAAAATGAGTACGAAATGCACTAGGTAAGTAACACATTTGCTACCATGGAGGAAGTGTACATCTAGTGAGAGAAAATGCTCTAAAAGATGCTAGGGAATTCTAGAGAGAGAATACGAAAAAAGAAAAAGAAAAAACACAAAGAACATTCAATGAAACCAAACCCTAAACTCACCGCCACCGCACTGACCATCCTCATCCACCATCGCCCCTGCACAAATCAACCAAGCCTCATCCCCGTCCCCCGCCTCCTCTCCTCGGAATGTCCTTTAATAGCATCCACCATCATCGAGACCACCACCATTTGCCATCAGCGCATCTCCTCTGCATCCTCTCTCGGCATCTTCTTCTTGACAGCCAACGCCACCGCCACCGCCAAATTTCCCACTGCCAGTTTCGACCACACCAACATCACCGCGCCAACCCAACCAATTCACAGCAACATCTCTCCATCTCGTCTCTCTGTTTACGGGCTAGGCCCAGCGTCACCTACAACATCACGCAGACCCAACCGAATCATAACAACGTCGTCGCCGCTCCGGTGTACCAAGAGTCACTCCTGACAGTTCACGGGGGTGCCACCTGTACTCGTGCGCGCTGCTTTCAACGTACCTTCAATCATCTCCATGGTTCCTCCCACGTAAGTCTCCTTTTCTCCTCCTTGGTTTTTTCTGGGTTGCGATTTTTGGTCCCTACCTTTTCCACCATTAGATCTGAACTTCCTGCTCTTCATTGGTATAATATTGCTCTGGTTTTATATGTTTTCTTTGTGACCACATTTTCGATCGATATGCTTCTAATATATATGCTTGGATCTCAATATTTTATAATGCTTTTTAAATTGTTTTAACTCCCTTCTACAGTATTAGATTTGAACTCCTCTCATCTTATTGGTATCATCTTGCTCTAGACTTTTATGTTTCCTTCTTGACCATTCTCTCACTTGCTATGAATCTAAAAATGCTTGGTTGTTTTCAACACTTCACCACAGAGTATTAATGTCTCAAGAATGTCTAATCCTATTCTCAATTTTTTGGTTATGGACTAGCTTTTGTGCTCAATTGATCAATTGTATGGCTATTATTTGGTTTTGGTTAGACTTTGTTTCCTTTCCATTCAATGATGCGCAAATGTTGCCCTTAATTTTGTTTCATTTTGTTATCAATTTCATTGTTCTTTTACGAACCATAAATGGTGGAACTTCAACTTCTCACCATTTCATTTTAGATTTTAAAGAATGCCCCATCCTCATCATTATGTGTTGCTTCTTGTATTCCTACAGTGCTCAATCTTCTCGCATACTTCTTCTTGCGCTTAAGTGGTTTAGCTTCAAGGATCTTACCATATTTTCCAATCTTCATGTCATTATTGCTCCGGTTCGGGTTTACGGGCCCCTTTTCTGGAGTCTAAATGTTTTTCGATTACTGTCTTCTTACGTTTTATTGCGCACTTTGCTTAGTCTTCAATTTTTAATTGTCGTTTCCCTTTTTGTGGATAGTCTTCTTATAGTTACTAATGCATTCTCGTTTAGCATTCGAATTAACAATTTCAGTGTCCATTATATAATCTATCAACTTCATACCTTAGTTTTTATTCTTACATGCCACTTTTTTAATTATATTGTTCTCTTTTGTTATTGGAATTGGGTCTTCATGCCCACTTGGACTCGAGTGCTCCATCACTCGCAAAGGACCCGTAATGTTTTTACATCCCTTAATGACGTTTTTTGGTTTCTCAGGCAGCCTCACATAAAGTATCTTTGTTGGCGGTCTAACCAACCATCTCCAACCAATCCTACGTGCTATGCTCTAATTCTTATAGTTTTATTTATTATCTCTTTGATCTGGGCCTTAGGACCCATTTGGACTCGTGTGCTTCATCACACGCAAACGAACTTGGGTATCCCCACAACCCCTAATGACTCTTGCTCTTGCTCTTGCTCTTACTCTTACTGCAGGTACTTATTAAAACAACATTTGGAGGAAGATTCTCATTACTTGTCTCCCATGTTCATTATGTGGCAGGGTTATCTTTTCACCAATTCAATGATCGGAGAAGGAGAAGAGAAGGCCATCTCTCCACTCACTGGCTTTTTGCCGCCAATTCCGATATTAGACTGGATCACAAATGGATTACTAGTCCAAATGTTGAGTTACCTAAATGACCAGGCTCTTGTAGCCTTATCGAACCGAGTACTTGACACTCACTTTTGCACAGGGGTGGTTATACACCCCCGACTCGTTTTCTTTCTATGGCACACACATTTTCTATTCCCATAACTGAAACAAGGATAGGAAGAAAGGTAATGAGGCTATGTTTTTGGCCTATGTATGGTCCTGTTTATTCTAAACCTACCAATCGAATCTATCTTACCAATCCGTTTATTATATGAAGATTTTATGCTGGAACATCCAAGGGGGTAAAAAAGCCCCAAGCTTTGAGTGAGCTAATCTACCTAAAGAACAAATATAATCCGGATATTGTCTTCATCATTGAAACCTTAACTAATAATAACAATAGCCATCAAATTCTTAAAGCACTTCACTTGCACAATAAATTAGTTGTTGACCAGTTAACCATGTGGGTAGAATGTGGGTATGTTGGAATGACTCCAATATTACAGTTCAACATCACTATTCTCATGAACGTTTGGTTCATCTCGACGTTCTCTACAAGCCACACAATAAAATGTACTCAGTCTTGGGCTCAAATTGCTCGGCTAAAAATGTAGAAAAGGATACGTTCTGGACTTATATGAATAACTACATGACTACTCTTCGCTTTCCCTGGCTTTTGCTTGGGGACTTTAATGAAATGCTTTCCCCTCAAGACAAATTGGGGGGGGCCCCGCTGAAATCAAGTCAGCTTCAATGACTACCTTCTCTCCTCTCTCATTCCAACGCCATCGACATCCCGTGCATATAGCAAGCCTACTCTTGGAGAGGTTTAAGCAATAATAATCCCATTTTCGAACGAATTGATAGGGCTATTAGCCACAACTCCTTTTATGACGTGTTTAACAGAAGTACCATTTTTTATGGACCATTCACAATCTCAGATCATGCTCCAATAATATTCTCCTCTAATGAAGGAGACTATGGTCGCCCACCTCCATTTCGGTTTCACAATTTTTGGACTTTAGATAAGCATCGCACTCTATTGTTAAAAAGAAATGGAATATCCCAATTACATGCTCTCGGTTCTTTCGCATTCAATACAAATTCATCAGTATTAAACCGATCTTAAAGTTTGGGCTAAGACCAACTATAGACATATGACCAGTAAACTGGCTACAAATGAGGAAAAAATAAAGGAATTACAACTAAAACTATGGATCCAACCTTTTAATAACATTTTAATTAAACATATCAATCGCTTGATTACCCAAAGGGAAAAACTTCTTCTCTTTAATCAGAAAACTTGGGGACGTTCTGTAATATCCCGTATCTAAGTAATACTTATTGTCGGATTAATTATAAATTAAATCTTTTTAAACTAACAAAAACAAGAGTTATAGATAATAGAAAATATAATAACTTATTAAATCTGACTATGGACAATAGGAACAACAAGTATATACTTAAAAATGAGAAATTAAATAATATCAAGATTTACGAAAAATACCCCTATGTTCTTAACTCTAGCCCACCTTCTTTTTCTCTCCGTGTTTCCTCTAAGCAAGAGTGAGTAACTCTTCATCCATGAATTAGTTGAAGAAAACACTACAAGTTCTACAACTCTACAATTTTTTTCAAAGCTCATGTCAGTAGCCACCCATTTCAAGCACAAAGTCAGCAAAGACAACTCCTCGAGCCAACAAAAATCTGAAGTGAAGATCACCATATCTCTTCCATTAATGTATACCTTGACTAAGCAGATTTCTCATGATTCATGAACAATGGTGAAGCTTTAAACCACTTTTGGTTCCTATAAATAGCCATGAAAATCTCTCACCAAGAACACCATCACCAACAATTTTCATCCTTTTATCTCACCTTACCACCACCTAAGAACTAATCAGAATTTTTCAGTCAACAACTCGCCGGAAAACGCGACCCAAAGAAACCCAAAAAGAAAACCCCAAATTTTCTCTCACTCTCTCTCTCTCCTCTGTTTCGGGCTTCAAACACCACCACCACCGGCTGCCGCCAGATCGTGCGACACCTGCGCCACGCTCACCCTGCCTCGGCCGTCATTCGCCGGAGCTCCGCCGACCACCAACACTCTCTTCGCACGTTCCTCTTCTTCGCGCGTCGCTGTACCGCGCAGCACCACCGGCGACCTTGGCCCCACATCGTTCCGCCGTCGCTCCGTCGTTCTCGCCGCCGACGCTGTTGCTCGCTGCCGTCCACCGGAGCCGAATTCCCTGCCTCTTGCCTTGTCGTCCCCGCTCTAAGAAGCGAGGTAACGACATTCCTCTCGTTTTTATTTAAAAGAAATTCTGATTCTTCTTTTTATGTTTTAACCCAAGCCCAGTTTAGTTCCTTTTCTATTTAGGATAGTTTTGGGCCTAGGAGAACCCAAGTTGAACTAAACTTAAGTATTTATAATCCGAATTTTATTATGTTGGGCTAAAAAGATGTTTGAACTTATTCTATGGACTGATTTGGTTAGTTTAATTAAACCACTTAACTTGACTCCTAAAAACTATTATTGGGTTATATTTCATGATTACTAAACTAGTTGAGTTGTTTAAAACTAATTAAAATCCAGTAGGCTTGTTATTTATATTATGAGTTTAAGTTATGATTACTCCATTAATCCTTAAGTTTACTTATAATAAGAAGATAGCTTAATTTATTAGTTTTAAGTGATTAAATAATATTAAAATAATGTTAATGGTTATAGTATAGCAATAAACTTAATTAGTATAGTGATAGACGATTAATGGATGATTGACTATGAACTCTTATAATATGTGTAATTGTAAGTATAATGTTTCGATAATTCTAAAAGTATAACTAAAGGAGTTATTTCACTTATTAATCGATTAAAGAGTCACCTTAAGAAGTTATTAACGACTAAGATAAAAACGACCTTTAATAAGACCTTTACGACGTTATAAGGAACGTTATGACGTTAATAAGCGCTAGCTAATATTTAGGCTTAAAAGCTAAATAATGAAACGTTCATTAATAAAATTATTCTTGAATAGATTAAAGAAGATAAAGGATATTACAAGCCTCCCCCGGCTATCAAACTTACTACGCAGGATTTGAGGTAACGTCTACTGCTAACACCCGCATTCCCCTTCTAAGTATGTTTTATAATGATGTTTACGTTAATAGTATTCTTTTGTACATGGATTGCGGGATATGGAATATTTTGTGATGCATATGATGATATGAAATAATGACGTTATGAAAATATGATGATGATATTTTATGAATGCAATGAAAAGAAAATGTTATATCATGATGATTATGAATATGCTTAAAATATATGAAACATGATAAATTCCAAGTGAAAGATGGTTCTTGGCAAGTACTATGTTATGTTGGTCGTGCACGTACCGTTTCGTTCTATGGCGGAAACGCCACCTTCTGGTTAGGGGCAATCGTCCCTGGTGGCACCGCACTATGCATGGCTTTATGCCACCTTCTGGTTAGGGACACTGTCCCTGGTGGCTATTGCCTTATGATTATGATGATGATGATGATGCTTATGGGAGACGTCCCTTATGTTATACTCGCCAAGTTACCAATAAGATAATTATGATGATGAACATGATAAAAGGTTAATAATGAATTCATGTTTACATAAAATATTTATGAAATGTTTTTACCTTATTCTCTCCTCCCTGTTTACAACTAAAATGAATTGAAAAGAATTTACGATGTTAGAGTAGTATGTTACTGAGCTTCGGCTCATGACGTTTTGTTTTTCTGTTTTAGGTAATGACGGGGATGACGGAATGGCATAGCAGTGAGGAATAATTAATACTTAAATTATGCAGACTCTTATTATTATGTATTCTAAGCTTAAGAACATTAGTTTATGAACCTTAATCATGCTTCACCTAGTTATTTATGCATTTCAAAGTTAGTTATGAAGTTTCATATTTATAATGTTATGTTCTTTAACGAACTTATGTTGCCTTGTATTTTCCCAAATGGAAAGTACGGTAGTAACACTCCGACTAAGATAGGTCTTCCGCTGCTAATCAAGAGTTAATAGATGAATTAATGATGCTTAGAAGTCGGGGCGTTACAGAATGGTATCAGAGCCAACGGTTCCGAAACCTTAAGTAAAACCTTAAAGGTTTCATGTATTACAAATAATAATTAAATGGTTTAGGATAAATATTTTAACGAAAAAATAATAGGTAAAAAAAAAAAAAAAAAAAAAAGAAGAAAGAAAAAAAAAGAAAATGGTAGCTAAAATGAGATAATAAATTATTAAAAGAAAATGGTTGTAGATAAATAAAGAAATCAATAATGAATATGAGCGTGAGCGGTAGGACGGGGAATGGGAAAATTTTACACTTTAATGCTATTGATAGAGTATGTTTTGCCTGCAATAAGTATGTTATAAACGTAAAATGTTTAATGTGTTAGACAATGGCCTCAAGTGAAAGTGAACCTATTAATGGAGGGAACGCAAACCACGAGTCTGAAGTCACGCTCGAAGAAATGAGGGCAAGGATTGACGCATTGCGCAGCGACCCTGTTTTTGGAGATGCCACGGGCGATGCTAGTGATAACCGAATGGATTTAATGAGGCTTATGATAATGGAGCTTTTACAAGGAAATCGACAAAGGCCTAAAACTGAACAAGAAGAGTGCTCAAATATGTTCAAGAGGTTCTCGGCTCATAAGCCCCCAACTTATGATGGGAAGCCAGATCCCACTGAGTTTGAAGAATGGCTTAACGGCATGGAAAAATTGTTCGATGCTACCCGGTGTCCCGACAAATGGAAAGTTAACTTTGCGATCTTTTATCTAAAAGGACAAGCCGATCTTTGGTGGAAAATTGCCAAGGATATGCAGCAACAACCTGGATTTGGATGGGAACATCTAAAGGAGGCCATGCGCAACCAGTTTTATCCTCAGTCTTTGCAACTCCAAATGGAGTCGGAGTTTATTCATCTGAAATAGAGGAATATGACGGTCTTGGAGTATGCTGTGAAATTCAATGAACTTGCTCGATTTGCTCCAGACTTAGTGTCCACTGATCGCCAACGGATGAACCGTTTCGAAGGAGGTTTGAACGTTGACCTTCAGGAGAAACTAGCAGCACATATGAGCAAATCTTACCAGGAATTGTATGATAGAGCCATCAATGTTGAACGGAAGACAAAGCTTAGAAAAGAAGTGTTTGAGAATGGTAAGAGGAAAGGAAAGCCTCAAGAAGGTCAATCAAGCAACAGTTTCAATAAGAAGCTGAATACTGGGAACATTGAGGGAACTCGTAATCAAAGACAAGTTCCTCGGTGCAACAAGTGCAACAAACAAGGTCATTGGGCAAGGGACTATCGTAAAGGTACCGACCAATGTTATCGATGTGGTAAACAAGGCCACATGGTGAAAGATTGTCCTGCCCAAGAGCAGCGAGGCCACAACGTGAACAACCATGGCTCCACAAGTAATCAAGGGAATGGGCAAAACTCCACTTATAGCGGCAATGCAAACAACAATCGTAATCCTCCGAGAGGGCCTCCACAAAGGGGAAGAGTGTTCATGATGCAAAGAGAAGAAGTGAAGTTGATGATACCGTCATCACTTGGTACTTTCCTTGTCTATTCTATACCCGCTTATGTTCTTTTTGATTCTGGAGCTTCGCATTCATTTATATCTACCGCATTTTCTAGAACCTTGAATGCAAAAGCATGCCCTGAATTCTCTGCCATGTCTGTTTCCATCCCAAATGGTGAATCCATCTCATGTGATGTCATGTATAGAAACTGCCCTATCCTGATAGGAGGATGTGAATTTCTAGTCGACGTAGTTCAATTTGAATTAACCGACTTTGATGTTATCTTGGGAATGGATTGGTTATCCAAGTACAAAGCCGACATTAATTGCCTTAACCATGAGATAACCCTTAGAAGGCCTAACGGGTGTAGCATTTCTTATCGAAGAAGAAAAGCTAAACCCAGTATTATCTCAACCTCAAAAGCTTTCAGGCTACTTGCAAAGGGTTGTTACGGATACCTTTGCAATGTGATAGACCTAACAAGACCTGAAGACTCTTTGTCCAACATCCCTATAGTCAAAGAGTATCCTGACGTTTTTCCAGAAGAGATACCTGGTATGCCTCCACAAAGAGAAATAGACTTTAGCATCGACCATATTCCGGGAGCTGCTCCTATTTCAAAAGCACCATATAGAATGGCACCAGCTGAATTGCAAGAACTCAAGAAGCAACTGGATGAATTGCTCGAGAAAGGGTACATACGACCTAGTGTTTCACCTTGGGGTGCACCAGTCTTGTTTGTAAAGAAGAAAGATGGAAGTATGAGGCTGTGCATCGATTATCGAGAGTTAAATAAGATTACCATCAAAAATAAATATCCTTTACCCCGCATTGACGATCTCTTCGATCAGCTTCGAGGTGCAACCACTTTCTCCAAGATAGATTTGAGATCCGGATATCACCGACTTCGCATTAAACCGGAAGATATCTCAAAAACCGCCTTGAGGACCCGATATGGCCATTATGAATTCACGGTGATGCCCTTTGGGTTAACCAATGCCCCAAGCCGTTTTCATGGATCGATGAGCGAGTTTTCAAGCCCTATCTCGATAAGTTCGTTGTGGTATTCATTGATGACATCTTGGTATTTTCAAGAAACTCAAGTGAGCATGAAGAACACTTGAGAAAGGTGTTGGAAGTACTAAGAGAAAGGAAGTTGTATGCAAAATTGAAGAAATGTGAGTTTGGTTAAAAGAAGTTGCCTTCTTAGGGCACATTATTTCGGAGAATGGAGTCTCTGTTGATCCCCAGAAGATAAAAGCCATAATGGAGTGGCCTAGACCCACCAATGTCCCTGAAATTCGAAGTTTTATGGGTTTAGTTTGGATACTATCGAAGATTTGTTCAAGACTTCTCAAAGATAGCTATGCCTATAACGCGATTGGTGAAGAAGTCGGTCAAGTTTGAATGGAGTGATGAATGTGAAGAGGCTTTTCAGGAGTTAAAGAAACGTCTTACCTCTGCACCTGTTCTAACCCTCCCTTCTGGTACAGATGGCTTTGTTGTGTATAGTGATGCCTCCAAGCATGGATTAGGATGCGTGTTGATGCAAAATGAGAAAGTCATATCATATGCTTCCCGACAACTTAAACCTTATGAACAAAATTACCCAACCCATGATCTTGAACTAGCCGCTGTTGTATTTGCCTTTAAAATTTGGCGACACTATTTATATGGTGTTCCATGTAAAATATTTACCGACCATAAAAGCCTCAAATACATCTTTACCCAAAAAGAGTTGAACCTAAGACAACGTAGGTGGCTAGAACTCTTAAAAGATTACGACCTTGACATTCAGTATCATCCTGGAAAAGCAAATGTCGTAGCTGATGCCCTAAGCCGAAAAGCTCACCTAAACACAACCTTGACCCTACCCAAAGCCATAAGCAATGACCTTTGGAAAATGAAAGTGGAGATCATTCAGAGAAAAGAAGGTGCATGCTTGAATGCATTAGAGTTGAGGCCAACATTGTTGGGTGAAATAAAGGAGGCACAAGGTGAAGACTCGGAGTTAGAGAAAATAAAGAATGATGTGAAAGAGGGGAAGTCACCGGGATTTGTGGTCCAAGAAGATGGTACTTTGAGATTTCAAGGAAGGTTATGTGTCCCTAATAATGAGACATTAAAGAAGAAGATTTTAGAAGAGGCTCATAACAGTCCTTTCTCAGTACACCCTGGAGGAAACAAGTTATACAAAGATTTGAAACAAACATTCTGGTGGAGTAACATGAAGCAAGAAGTCGCTGAATTTGTGGCAAGATGTTTGACTTGTCAAAAGATCAAGATAGAGCATCAGAGATCCGCAGGACTCCTACAACCTTTGGATGTCCCTACTTGGAAATGGGATTCGATCTCAATGGATTTCATAATGGGACTACCATCGTCAACTCGAGGCATGAACTCTATCTGGGTGATTGTGGATAGATTGACAAAATCCGCACATTTCTTGGCTATAAGAAATAATTGGAGTTTGGACAAGCTAGCTGAGTTGTATGTGAACACAATTGTCAGACTACATGGAGTTCCGAGTTCAATTGTATCTGATCGTGACTCAAGATTCCAGGCAAAGTTTTGGAAAGAATTGCAGAAAGCTCTTGGCACTAGACTTGATTTCAGTACAGCTTTTCACCCAGCAACTGATGGTCAGACGGAACGGACAATCCAGACTCTTGAAGATATGCTAAGAGCATGCATACTAGACTTTCAAGGAAGTTGGGAGAGATACTTGCCATTGGTAGAATTTTCTTACAACAACAGCTATCAAGCTAGCATTAAGATGGCACCATATGAAGCACTCTATGGAAGAAGATGTAGACACCCCTTTGTTGGAGTGATATTGACGAAGCTCGAATGATCGGACCTGACTTGATACAAGAAACGATAGAAAAAGTAAGATTAATCCAGACCAGGATCAAGACTGCTCAGAGTCGACAGAAGAGTTATGCGGATCAACGAAGGAGACCACTAGAGTTCATAGTAGGTGATCATGTCTTTTTGAAAGTTTCACCTACTAAAGGTGTCATGAGATTTGGTCAATCTGGAAAGTTAAGTCCACGATATATCGGCCCATACAAAATTCTCGAGCGAGTGAATGAAGTGGCTTACCGATTGGCGCTACCGACAGACTTAGATAAGGTGCATAATGTCTTCCATATATCGATGTTACGGAAGTACATACCTGATCCAAGCCACGTGATTAGGCATGAATCTTTACAACTAAGGAATGACTTGACTTACGAAGAAAAACCGATTGAAATCCTTGATCGTAGGGAAAAGCAGCTCAGAAACAAAGTAATTTCTATGGTAAAAGTTTTATGGGCTAACCATTCGTCGACTGAAGCAACTTGGGAAGTTGAAGATCAAATGAAAGCGAAATACCCTCATCTATTTGCTTAGATTATTGTGTATGTTTATCATGTCTGAGTGCATATGTTATCCGAAATATGAATATGTTTTATTTTCAAGCATGAAATAGTGATTTTAGATATGAAATGCATGACCTTATCTTGACTTACTAAGTTTCGAGGACGAAACTTTTTCTAAGCGGGTGAGGACGTAATATCCCGTATCTAAGTAATACTAATTGTCGGATTAATTATAAATTAAATCTTTTTGAACTAACAAAAACAAGAGTTATAGATAAAAGAAAATATAATAACTTATTAAATCTGACTATGGACAATAGGAACAACAAGTATATACTTAAAAATGAGAAATTAAATAATATCAAGATTTACGAAAAATACCCCTATGTTCTTAACTCTAGCCCACCTTCTTTTTCTCTCCGTGTTTCCTCTAAGCAAGAGTGAGTAACTCTTCATCCATGAATTAGTTGAAGAAAACACTACAAGTTCTACAACTCTACAATTTTTTTCAAAGCTCATGTCAGTAGCCACCCATTTCAAGCACAAAGTCAGCAAAGACAACTCCTCGAGCCAACAAAAATCTGAAGTGAAGATCACCATATCTCTTCCATTAATGTATACCTTGACTAAGCAGATTTCTCATGATTCATGGACAATGGTGAAGCTTTAAACCACTTTTGGTTCCTATAAATAGCCATGAAAATCTCTCACCAAGAACACCATCACCAACAATTTTCATCCTTTTATCTCACCTTACCACCACCTAAGAACTAATCAGAATTTTTCAGTCAACAACTCGCCGGAAAACGCGACCCAAAGAAACCCAAAAAGAAAACCCCAAATTTTCTCTCTCTCTCTCTCTCTCTCTCCTCTGTTTCGGGATTCAAATACCACCACCACCGGCTGCCGCCAGCTCGCGCGACACCTGCGCCACGCTCACCCTGCCTCGGCCGTCACTCGCCGGAGCTCCGCCGACCACCAGCACTCTCTTCGCACGTTCCTCTTCTTCGCGCGTCGCTGTACCGCGCAGCACCACCGGCGACCTTGGCCCCACATCGTTCCGCCGCTCCGTCGTTCTCGCCGCCGACGCTGTTGCTCGCTGCCGTCCATCGGAGCCGGAATTCCCCGCCTCATTGCCTTGTCGTCCCCTGCTCTAAGAAGCGAGAGGTAACGACATTCCTCTGTTTTATTTAAAAGAAATTCTGATTCTTCTTTTTATGTTTTAACCCAAGCCCAGTTTAGTTCCTTTTCTATTTAGGATAGTTTTGGGCCTAGGAGAACCCAAGTTGAACTAAACTTAAGTATTTATAATCCGAATTTTATTATGTTGGGCTAAAAAGATGTTTGAACTTATTCTATGGACTGATTTGGTTAGTTTAATTAAACCACTTAACTTGACTCCTAAAAACTATTATTGGGTTATATTTCATGATTACTAAACTAGTTGAGTTGTTTAAAACTAAGTAAAATCCAGTAAGCTTGTTATTTATATTATGAGTTTAAGTTATGATTACTCCATTAATCCTTAAGTTTACTTATAATAAGAAGATAGCTTAATTTATTAGTTTTAAGTGATTAAATAATGTTAATGGTTATAGTATAGCAATAAACTTAATTAGTATGGTGATAGACGATTAATGGATGATTGACTATGAACTCTTATAATATGTGTAATTGTAAGTATAATGTTTCGATAATTCTAAAAGTATAACTAAAGGAGTTATTTCACTTATTAATCGATTAAAGAGTCACCTTAAGAAGTTATTAACGACTAAGATAAAAACGACCTTTATTAAGACCTTTACGACGTTATAAGGAACGTTATGACGTTAATAAGCGCTAGCTAATATTTAGGCTTAAAAGCTAAATAATGAAACGTTCATTAATAAAATTTTTCTTGAATAGATTAAAGAAGATAAAGGATATTACAAGCCTCCCCCAGCTATCAAACTTACTACGCAGGATTTGAGGTAACGTCTACTGCTAACACCCGCATTCCCCTTCTAAGTATGTTTTATAATGATGTTTACGTTAATAGTATTCTTTTGTACATGGATTGCGGGATATGGAATATTTTGTGATGCATATGATGATATGAAATAATGACGTTATGAAAATATGATGATGATATTTTATGAATGCAATGAAAAGAAAATGTTATATCATGATGATTATGAATATGCTTAAAATATATGAAACATGATAAATTCCAGTGAAAGATGGTTCTTGGCAGTACTATGTTATGTTGGTCGTGCACGTACCGTTCTGTTCTATGGCGGAAACGCCACCTTCTGGTTAGGGGCAATCGTCCCTGGTGGCACCGCACTATGCATGGCTTTATGCCACCTTCTGGTTAGGGACACTGTCCCTGGTGGCTATTGCCTTATGATTATGATGATGATGATGATGCTTATGGGAGACGTCCCTTATGTTATACTCGCCAAGTTACCAATAAGATAATTATGATGATGAACATGATAAAAGGTTAATAATGAATTCATGTTTACATAAAATATTTATGAAATGTTTTTACCTTATTCTCTCCTCCCTGTTTACAACTAAAATGAATTGAAAAGAATTTACGATGTTAGAGTAGTATGTTACTGAGCTTCGGCTCATGACGTTTTGTTTTTCTGTTTTAGGTAATGACGGGGATGACAGAATGGCATAGCAGTGAGGAATAATTAATACTTAAATTATGCAGACTCTTATTATTATGTATTCTAAGCTTAAGAACATTAGTTTATGAACCTTAATCATGCTTCACCTAGTTATTTATGCATTTCAAAGTTAGTTATGAAGTTTCATATTTATAATGTTATGTTCTTTAACGAACTTATGTTGCCTTGTATTTTCCCAAATGGAAAGTACGGTAGTAACACTCCGACTAAGATAGGTCTTCCGCTGCTAATCAAGAGTTAATAGATGAATTAATGATGCTTAGAAGTCGGGGCGTTACAGAATGGTATCAGAGCCAACGGTTCCGAAACCTTAAGTAAAACCTTAAAGGTTTCATGTATTACAAATAATAATTAAATGGTTTAGGATAAATATTTTAACGAAAAAATAATAGGTAAAAAAAAAAAAAAAAAAAAAAGACAGAAAAAAAAAGAAAATGGTAGCTAAAATGAGATAATAAATTATTAAAAGAAAATGGTTGTAGATAAATAAAGAAATCAATAATGAATATGAGCGTGAGCGGTAGGACGGGGAATGGGAAAATTTTACACTTTAATGCTATTGATAGAGTATGTTTTGCCTGCAATAAGTATGTTATAAACGTAAAATGTTTAATGTGTTAGACAATGGCCTCAAGAGAAAGTGAACCTATTAATGGAGGGAACGCAAACCACGAGTCTGAAGTCACGCTCGAAGAAATGAGGGCAAGGATTGACGCATTGCGCAGCGACCCTGTTTTTGGAGATGCCACGGGCGATGCTAGTGATAACCGAATGGATTTAATGAGGCTTATGATAATGGAGCTTTTACAAGGAAATCGACAAAGGCCTAAAACTGAACAAGAAGAGTGCTCAAATATGTTCAAGAGGTTCTCGGCTCATAAGCCCCCAACTTATGATGGGAAGCCAGATCCCACTGAGTTTGAAGAATGGCTTAACGGCATGGAAAAATTGTTCGATGCTACCCAGTGTCCCGACAAATGGAAAGTTAACTTTGCAGTCTTTTATCTAAAAGGACAAGCCGATCTTTGGTGGAAAATTGCCAAGGATATGCAGCAACAACCTGGATTTGGATGGGAACATCTAAAGGAGGCCATGCGCAACCAGTTTTATCCTCAGTCTTTGCAACTCCAAATGGAGTCGGAGTTTATTCATCTGAAACAGAGGAATATGACGGTCTTGGAGTATGCTGTGAAATTCAATGAACTTGCTCGATTTGCTCCAGACTTAGTGTCCACTGATCGCCAACGGATGAACCGTTTCGAAGGAGGTTTGAACGTTGACCTTCAGGAGAAACTAGCAGCACATATGAGCAAATCTTACCAGGAATTGTATGATAGAGCCATCAATGTTGAACGGAAGACAAAGCTTAGAAAAGAAGTGTTTGACAATGGTAAGAGGAAAGGAAAGCCTCAAGAAGGTCAATCAAGCAACAGTTTCAATAAGAAGCTGAATACTGGGAACATTGAGGGAACTCGTAATCAAAGACAAGTTCCTCGGTGCAACAAGTGCAACAAACAAGGTCATTGGGCAAGGGACTATCGTAAAGGTACCGACCAATGTTATCGATGTGGTAAACAAGGCCACATGGTGAAAGATTGTCCTGCCCAAGAGCAGCGAGGCCACAACGTGAACAACCATGGCTCCACAAGTAATCAAGGGAATGGGCAAAACTCCACTTATAGCGGCAATGCAAACAACAATCGTAATCCTCCGAGAGGGCCTCCACAAGCAGGAAGAGTGTTCATGATGCAAAGAGAAGAAGCTGAAGTTGATGATACCGTCATCACTGGTACTTTCCTTGTCTATTCTATACCCGCTTATGTTCTTTTTGATTCTGGAGCTTCGCATTCATTTATATCTACCGCATTTTCTAGAACCTTGAATGCAAAAGCATGCCCTGAATTCTCTGCCATGTCTGTTTCCATCCCAAATGGTGAATCCATCTCATGTGATGTCATGTATAGAAACTGCCCTATCCTGATAGGAGGATGTGAATTTCTAGTCGACGTAGTTCAATTTGAATTAACCGACTTTGATGTTATCTTGGGAATGGATTGGTTATCCAAGTACAAAGCCGACATTAATTGCATTAACCATGAGATAACCCTTAGAAGGCCTAACGGGTGTAGCATTTCTTATCGAAGAAGAAAAGCTAAACCCAGTATTATCTCAACCTCAAAAGCTTTCAGGCTACTTGCAAAGGGTTGTTACGGATACCTTTGCAATGTGAAAGACCTAACAAGACCTGAAGACTCTTTGTCCAACATCCCTATAGTCAAAGAGTATCCTGACGTTTTTCCAGAAGAGATACCTGGTATGCCTCCACAAAGAGAAATAGACTTTAGCATCGACCTTATTCCGGGTGCTCCTATTTCAAAAGCACCATATAGAATGGCACCAGCTGAATTGCAAGAACTCAAGAAGCAACTGGATGAATTGCTCGAGAAAGGGTACATACGACCTAGTGTTTCACCTTGGGGTGCACCAGTCTTGTTTGTAAAGAAGAAAGATGGAAGTATGAGGCTGTGCATCGATTATCGAGAGTTAAATAAGATTACCATCAAAAATAAATATCCTTTACCCCGCATTGACGATCTCTTCGATCAGCTTCGAGGTGCAACCACTTTCTCCAAGATAGATTTGAGATCTGGATATCACCAGCTTCGCATTAAACCAGAAGATATCTCAAAAACCGCCTTCAGGACCCGATATGGCCATTATGAATTCACAGTGATGCCCTTTGGGTTAACCAATGCCCCAGCCGTTTTCATGGATCTGATGAACCGAGTTTTCAAGCCCTATCTCGATAAGTTCGTTGTGGTATTCATTGATGACATCTTGGTATTTTCAAGAAACTCAAGTGAGCATGAAGAACACTTGAGAAAGGTGTTGGAAGTACTAAGAGAAAGGAAGTTGTATGCAAAATTGAAGAAATGTGAGTTTTGGTTAAAAGAAGTTGCCTTCTTAGGGCACATTATTTCGGAGAATGGAGTCTCTGTTGATCCCCAGAAGATAAAAGCCATAATGGAGTGGCCTAGACCCACCAATGTCCCTGAAATTCGAAGTTTTATGGGTTTAGCTGGATACTATCGAAGATTTGTTCAAGACTTCTCAAAGATAGCTATGCCTATAACGCGATTAGTGAAGAAGTCGGTCAAGTTTGAATGGAGTGATGAATGTGAAGAGGCTTTTCAGGAGTTAAAGAAACGTCTTACCTCTGCACCTGTTCTAACCCTCCCTTCTGGTACAGATGGCTTTGTTGTGTATAGTGATGCCTCCAAGCATGGATTAGGATGCGTGTTGATGCAAAATGAGAAAGTCATAGCATATGCTTCCCGACAACTTAAACCTCATGAACAAAATTACCCAACCCATGATCTTGAACTAGCCGCTGTTGTATTTGCCTTTAAAATTTGGTGACACTATTTATATGGTGTTCCATGTAAAATATTTACCGACCATAAAAGCCTCAAATACATCTTTACCCAAAAAGAGTTGAACCTAAGACAACGTAGGTGGCTAGAACTCTTAAAAGATTACGACCTTGACATTCAGTATCATCCTGGAAAAGCAAATGTCGTAGCTGATGCCCTAAGCCGAAAAGCTCACCTAAACACAACCTTGACCCTACCCAAAGCCATAAGCAATGACCTTTGGAAAATGAAAGTGGAGATCATTCAGAGAAAAGAAGGTGCATGCTTGAATGCATTAGAGTTGAGGCCAACATTGTTGGGTGAAATAAAGGAGGCACAAGGTGAAGACTCGGAGTTAGAGAAAATAAAGAATGATGTGAAAAAGGGGAAGTCACCGGGATTTGTGGTCCAAGAAGATGGTACTTTGAGATTTCAAGGAAGGTTATGTGTCCCTAATAATGAGACATTAAAGAAGAAGATTTTAGAAGAGGCTCATAACAGTCCTTTCTCAGTACACCCTGGAGGAAACAAGTTATACAAAGATTTGAAACAAACATTCTGGTGGAGTAACATGAAGCAAGAAGTCGCTGAATTTGTGGCAAGATGTTTGACTTGTCAAAAGATCAAGATAGAGCATCAGAGACCCGCAGGACTCCTACAACCTTTGGATGTCCCTACTTGGAAATGGGATTCGATCTCAATGGATTTCATAATGGGACTACCATCGTCAACTCGAGGCATGAACTCTATCTGGGTGATTGTGGATAGATTGACAAAATCCGCACATTTCTTGGCTATAAGAAATAATTGGAGTTTGGACAAGCTAGCTGAGTTGTATGTGAACACAATTGTCAGACTACATGGAGTTCCGAGTTCAATTGTATCTGATCGTGACTCAAGATTCCAGGCAAAGTTTTGGAAAGAATTGCAGAAAGCTCTTGGCACTAGACTTGATTTCGGTCTGACTTTTCACCCAAAGAATCGATGGTCAGACGGAACGGACAATCCAGACTCTTGAAGATATGCTAAGAGCATGCATACTAGACTTTCAAGGAAGTTGGGAGAGATACTTGCCATTGGTAGAATTTTCTTACAACAACAGCTATCAAGCTAGCATTAAGATGGCACCATATGAAGCACTCTATGGAAGAAGATGTAGAACACCCCTTTGTTGGAGTGATATTGACGAAGCTCGAATGATCGGACGTGACTTGATACAAGAAACGATAGAAAAAGTAAGATTAATCCAGACCAGGATCAAGACTGCTCAGAGTCGACAGAAGAGTTATGCGGATCAACGAAGGAGACCACTAGAGTTCATAGTAGGTGATCATGTCTTTTTGAAAGTTTCACCTACTAAAGGTGTCATGAGATTTGGTCAATCTGGAAAGTTAAGTCCACGATATATCGGCCCATACGAAATTCTCGAGCGAGTGAATGAAGTGGCTTACCGATTGGCGCTACCGACAGACTTAGATAAGGTGCATAATGTCTTCCATATATCGATGTTACGGAAGTACATACCTGATCCAAGCCACGTGATTAGGCATGAATCTTTACAACTAAGGAATGACTTGACTTACGAAGAAAAACCGATTGAAATCCTTGATCGTAGGGAAAAGCAGCTCAGAAACAAAGTAATTTCTATGGTAAAAGTTTTATGGGCTAACCATTCGTCGACTGAAGCAACTTGGGAAGTTGAAGATCAAATGAAAGCGAAATACCCTCATCTATTTGCTTAGATTATTGTGTATGTTTATCATGTCTGAGTGCATATGTTATCCGAAATATGAATATGTTTTATTTTCAAGCATGAAATAGTGATTTTAGATATGAAATGCATGACCTTATCTTGACTTACTAAGTTTCGAGGACGAAACTTTTTCTATGGGGGTGAGGACGTAATATCCCGTATCTAAGTAATACTAATTGTCGGATTAATTATAAATTAAATCTTTTTAAACTAACAAAAACAAGAGTTATAGATAATAGAAAATATAATAACTTATTAAATCTGACTATGGACAATAGGAACAACAAGTATATACTTAAAAATGAGAAATTAAATAATATCAAGATTTACGAAAAATACCCCTATGTTCTTAACTCTAGCCCACCTTCTTTTTCTCTCCGTGTTTCCTCTAAGCAAGAGTGAGTAACTCTTCATCCATGAATTAGTTGAAGAAAACACTACAAGTTCTACAACTCTACAATTTTTTTCAAAGCTCATGTCAGTAGCCACCCATTTCAAGCACAAAGTCAGCAAAGACAACTCCTCGAGCCAACAAAAATCTGAAGTGAAGTCACCATATGTCTTCCATTAATGTATACCTTGACTTAGCAGATTTCTCATGATTCATGAACAATGGTGAAGCTTTAAACCACTTTTGGTTCCTATAAATAGCCATGAAAATCTCTCACCAAGAACACCATCACCAACAATTTTCATCCTTTTATCTCACCTTACCACCACCTAAGAACTAATCAGAATTTTTCAGTCAACAACTCGCCGGAAAACGCGACCCAAAGAAACCCAAAAAGAAAACCCCAAATTTTCTCTCTCTCTCTCTCCTCTGTTTCGGGATTCAAACACCACCACCACCGGCTGCCGCCAGCTCGCGCGACACCTGCGCCACGCTCACCCTGCCTCGGCCGTCACTCGCCGGGAGCTCCGCCGACCACCGAGCACTCTCTTCGCACGTTCCTCTTCTTCGCGCGTCGCCATCTTGCGCGCAGCCACCACCGGCGACCTTGGCCCCACATCGTTCCGCCGTCGCTCCGTCGTTCTCGCCGCCGACGCTGTTGCTCGCTGCCGTCCACCGTAGCCGGAATTCCCCTGCCTCGCTGCATTGTCGTCCCTGCTCTAAGAAGCAGAGGTAACGACATTCCTCTGTTTTATTTAAAAGAAATTCTGATTCTTCTTTTTATGTTTTAACCCAAGCCCAGTTTAGTTCCTTTTCTATTTAGGATAGTTTTGGGCCTAGGAGAACCCAAGTTGAACTAAACTTAAGTATTTATAATCCGAATTTTATTATGTTGGGCTAAAAAGATGTTTGAACTTATTCTATGGACTGATTTGGTTAGTTTAATTAAACCACTTAACTTGACTCCTAAAAACTATTATTGGGTTATATTTCATGATTACTAAACTAGTTGAGTTGTTTAAAACTAATTAAAATCCAGTAAGCTTGATATTTATATTATGAGTTTAAGTTATTATTACTCCATTAATCCTTAAGTTTACTTATAATTAGAAGATAGCTTAATTTATTAGTTTTAAGTGATTAAATAATATTAAAATAATGTTAATGGTTATAGTATAGCAATAAACTTAATTAGTATGGTGATAGACGATTAATGGATGATTGACTATGAACTCTTATAATATGTGTAATTGTAAGTATAATGTTTCGATAATTCTAAAAGTATAATTAAAGGAGTTATTTCACTTATTAATCGATTAAAGAGTCACCTTAAGAAGTTATTAACGACTAAGATAAAAACGACCTTTAATAAGACCTTTACGACGTTATAAGGAACGTTATGACGTTAATAAGCGCTAGCTAATATTTAGGCTTAAAAGCTAAATAATGAAACGTTCATTAATAAAATTATTCTTGAATAGATTAAAGAAGATAAAGGATATTACAAGCCTCCCCCAGCTATCAAACTTACTACGCAGGATTTGAGGTAACGTCTACTGCTAACACCCGCATTCCCCTTCTAAGTATGTTTTATAATGATGTTTACGTTAATAGTATTCTTTTGTACATAGATTGCGGGATATGGAATATTTTGTGATGCATATGATGATATGAAATAATGACGTTATGAAAATATGATGATGATATTTTATGAATGCAATGAAAAGAAAATGTTATATCATGATGATTATGAATATGCTTAAAATATATGAAACATGATAAATTCCAGTGAAAGATGGTTCTTGGCAGTACTATGTTATGTTGGTCGTGCACGTACCGTTCTGTTCTATGGCGGAAACGCCACCTTCTGGTTAGGGGCAATTGTCCCTGGTGGCACCGCACTATGCATGGCTTTATGCCACCTTCTGGTTAGGGACACTGTCCCTGGTGGCTATTGCCTTATGATTATGATGATGATGATGATGATGCTTATGGGAGACGTCCCTTATGTTATACTCGCCAAGTTACCAATAAGATAATTATGATGATGAACATGATAAAAGGTTAATAATGAATTCATGTTTACATAAAATATTTATGAAATGTTTTTACCTTATTCTCTCCTCCCTGTTTACAACTAAAATGAATTGAAAAGAATTTACGATGTTAGAGTAGTATGTTACTGAGCTTCGGCTCATGACGTTTTGTTTTTCTGTTTTAGGTAATGACGGGGATGACGGAATGGCGTAGCAGTGAGGAATAATTACTACTTAAATTATGCAGACTCTTATTATTATGTATTCTAAGCTTAAGAACATTAGTTTATGAACCTTAATCATGCTTCACCTAGTTATTTATGCATTTCAAAGTTAGTTATGAAGTTTCATATCTATAATGTTATGTTCTTTAACGAACTTATGTTGCCTTGTATTTTCCCAAATGGAAAGTACGGCAGTAACGCTCCGATTAAGATAGGTCTTCCGCTGCTAATCAAGAGTTAATTAATGAATTAATGATGCTTAGAAGTCGGGGCGTTACACGTTCTGCTAGAAAAACATGGTTAACTCAAGGGGACGCAACTCTCGCTTCTTTCATAATAGAATGAAAAAATATATGGCTAACATGACTATTTTTAGACTAAACAACGAGCTACGACAATGGGTTGATTCCCATGAAGACCTAACTCAGCTGCTATCTGACTCCTTCAAGAGTCGATTTAACTCCGCCCACCCTATTACCAGGGAAATTGATTTGAGCTTTCTCCACCCTTTTGTCTCTCCAACTGATGTGAACTCTTTACTTGCACCTGTCACGTGAGAGGAAATAAAAGATGCCTTCTTTGATATGAACCCGCTTAAAGCACATGGATCCGATGGTTTTGGGGGAAAATTCTACCAGGCTTATTGGCCCATCATTGAAAAAGAATTGGTTATTGCCGTTCAAAGTTTCATTTATCATGGTAAATTGCCTCCATCTTTGAATTATACTTTAATAACCCTCATTCCCAAAAAAGAGGCTCCTGAATCTCCAGATCATTTCAGACTAATTAGTTTAATTAACACTATTTACAAAGAAATTTTGAAACTCCTAGTTAATCGCCTCCGTCCTATTTCGCAACGGGAAATTAGTCCCCTTCAAAATGCTTTTACTCAAGATCGCTCTATTCATGACAATCTTTTGATTGCACAAGAGGCTCTCAATACATTTCAAAAATCCCAAAACAAAACAGGGTGGTGTGCTCTAAAATTAGACATGGAAAAAGCTTATGACATGATCGAGTGGGACTTTCTTTGGAAAACTCTCGAGGCTTTTGGTTTCCCTCCCACCTGGATCATATGGATTAAGGAATGTGTTACCAATGTTTCCTATTCAATTAAAGTAAATGGCCAACCATCCCCTTGGTTCCGACCCTCTAGGGGTCTGCGACAAGGTGACCCCCATCACCTTATCTTTTTATTTTATGTATGGAAGCTTTTATCCGAAGACTAAGAGACTCAGATATCGATTTTAAACTGCACCCTAGAACTGCCAACATACCCTGCTTAATGTTTGCTGATGATAGCCTCTTATTTTGCAAAGCAACTACTTGATGACTTCTGTGGTCTCTCCTGTCAATTAGTGGATTTTCATAAATCTTCTATAATTTTCTCTAAAAAAGTCTCCACCAACCGAAAAATGGCTCTAGCTAGTCACTTTAATATGTTGCCAAATTCTTCTCTAGGAAGGTACTTGGGAATCTTCTTTAGTTCGTTCCTATCATCCTTCTAAAGCTTACCTCGCTCATATTGTTCAAAATACTGATCAAAGGATTAATCTCTGGGAATCTGGTTTCCTGTCCAAAGCTGAGAGGCTCACCCTTATACAGAGCAATCTTGAAGCTCTGCCGTCTTATACTTGTGCCTCCACCATGCTTCCTCCGGACTTAGCTAAATCTATTGATACTCTTCACATGAAATTTTTCTGGTGACAAAATAAAGATAAAAATGCAACGCCTCTTATTGCATGGGATAAAATCTGCACTCCCAAAGCGCAGGGTGGCCTTGGCCTAATAAGAAAAACGCTTCCTATGAATAAAGCTGTTATAGCAAAGTTGGGTTGGAAAGTACTTACGGAACCTACTAACTTTTGGGTTAAACTAATAACAGAAAAATATCTAAAGGGTCATTCCTTTTTTAATTGTAAATCGAAACCGCACGATTCACCCATATGGAAAAAAATCTTACTCCAAAGATCTATTCAGCAAAAAGGAATTAGGTGGAAAATAGGTAATGGCTCCCAAATTCTTTTTTGGCTTCATAACTGGTGTGCTGATGAAAATTTAATGGAAAAACTTAAACTACCTAAAAACCAAATTGATCATAATATTCGACTAAAGGAGTTCATTCTTTCTAACAGAACTTGGGATATTTACAAACTAAAGCTCTTGCTGCTCGATTGCATTATTAACAGCATCAAAGGCATCCCCCTTCTAGTAAACCCCATTCCGGATGAGCCTATTTCGGGTCTTAGCTCTTAAGGCTTTTTTACGGTAAAATCTGCTAACTGACTAGCTCACAACCTCATGCTAAGTCTAGAAAAATGGTCGCATTGTTGGATCTGGAAGCTTGATATCCCACCTAATTGCAAATTTTTGTGTGGCAAATTCAGTCTTGGGGTTAGAGCCACCCTTGCTAAGCGCAACATAATCTCTTTCAACCATTGTGATATTTGCAACACACATGAGGAATCTTTAGACCATCACTTTGGGGGTTGCATTCAGCTCATCCCCCTTTGACAGCTTCAAGATCTGAAGGAGTGGATACCGCACACCTTACACCGAACCACTCTTCTAAATACGTTGTCCAAAATCAGACATGATATGTCCTCCACTATCAAATTTTTCTTCCTTATGTGGAGTATCTGGAAGGAAAGAAATTCCATTATCTTTCATAATGCTTCTCTTAATGTTCACAGAATTCTGCATGAAGCAAAATTTTAATTCTTTGAATGGAGTCTGAGGAATGCAGTTGACATCTGTAATTCCTCTGGTTCCCCGTTTTCCCCCTCCTCTCTTCCTCCATCCACTCCGATGTTTCCTTCCTCCATCCTCGTTTCTTGGGAGCCACCTCCCACCTCCTTCTTCAAACTCAACTTCGACGGCTCGGTTCGTGGTACCTCCGCAACAACAGGTATTATCATTAGAGATGCTGATGGCCACCTCCATAAAGCTGTTGCTTTCAACCTGGGATCTTCTTCCATTTTCATTGCCGAGGCAACCGGTTTACAACAAGGCCTCCGCCTAGCTATCCGGAACAATATTCAACACCTCCAAGTTGTAGGCGATAATCTTATGGTCATCAATTCAGTAAAAGGTATCTGGTCTCCTCCTTGGCAGATTGCTCATATCATTCAGGATATCCAAACTCTTCTTCGATCTTTCTCTTCGTGGGCTATTCGTCATATCTACTGGCAAGCAAACAAAGCAGTTGATTGGATCGCCAACGTTGGTCACTTAGTTGATTCTCATTTTAATATAGATGATTATACTCACTCTGCTCTTCACTCTATTCTTGTAAACGATAAGGTTAAAGCTCCCTTCGTGCGGAGGGTCTCCTAACCTTCTTTTCTCCTTACCTTATTAAAAAAAGTAACACATTTGCTAGTACGTAACAATTTACATTTGGAAAACTCTATCACTAATAATTCCACATACAACTTTTATAAACAAACTCTTTTCCATATAACTTGGATTTAAAAGAAACTTGAAACAATTCCTCTTGTTATCTCCCCTTCCTTTACCTAAGTGTGCACACCCCCCAAGCTAGTCATCCTATCACGGATCTATATCAAGGGGTAATAATAATTGCCAACAAGTGGACTTAGAAGCATAAACCCTTCTTGACGTTAATCAAGCGGTAATAATAATAATAATAGTAATAATAATAATAATAATAATAATAATAATAATAATAATAATAATAGTAATAATAATAATAATAATAATAATAATAATAATAATAATAATAATAATAATATTATTATTATTATTATTATTATTATTATTTGTAAGTCATGAATAAATCTCATTTTCTCATAAACAACCTTTTCGAACATTCAAAATTCATGAAAATCAGTCAAACCATTCCTTGTAATAGTAATTTATATTTCCAAAAAGGATAACAAAACTTTCATATAAAATGATTGATAAAACCATTCCTTCTTTTTTACTTCCAAAAGTGAACAATAAAATATTGTAACCATTTTTAAACTAAATTTCTCAATCCATTCAACCATTAAATCAATAAACAACTTTAATACATAAAACCACATTTCAAAAGATCTAGCTCCATAACGTACCTTAATCTTACACAAAGAGTATACTAGTATCTTCACTTAGTCTTATGCTTGAGCGATCTCCTAACAACCAATAATATAAAAATCTAATAAGTAGCTTATCACATGAACTTAATCATGAGATTAAACATGAATAACCTATCATGAGCATAATATTTTTGAGTAAGAAACATGGAAATCTTTTTCTTAAACCAATGAAAATTGGAACTTGAATAAGAAATATAAAACCATAATAGATTAAGAAAAGAAGAAAGAACCTTGAAGTAAGAGAGTTTGGATTCTTCAAAATTTTTTGTGTGGAAAAGATGGCTTAATGTATGGGGTATTTATAGGAGTAGAATATGTAGTACTTAATTTCCAAAATTAAATATTTTGTAACCTTCACCATAAATTAGGAGATTAACCAAGATTTGTAACCTCCATCATTAATTTGGTAATTTTAGGAAATCAACCCCCCCCCTTTAACACAAGGTGGCCGGCCATGTAAAAACTCCAACATAAATATTTAAAGTTTTAAAATTATTAAATAAATTTGTGACTAGGATTTAAATCAAATAACACTTTGACAGATAGAGAATTAATGAAAAAGGTTCCAACTACTACCTCCAAAACATGTTCAGCCTCACGGCGGTTCATGACGAAAACTCTGCCTTTAGTCTAATTCCCCATCCCTGATTTAACACCGACATTCGAAGAAGCTGTATTTTGTTGATCATTCTGAGGGACTTTATTATTCGGGTCAGGTTTGACTGCAGGTTCTCTTCCAGCTTTTCTAAAGCACTCATACTCCCGGTGCCCCAATTTCTGACAATAACGGCACATCACCAAGTTGCCCTCACAATCCTTCCCAGGGTGGTTCTTATCACATCTTTTGCAGAAAAAGGTTCTCTTGGCTTTCTTCCCATTTCCTTGGTTCCCATTAGGCTTCCGACTAGGGTACCAATTGTCTTTCTCAGTTTGGTTAAAACCACCATTGGGTTTAGGCTTCTTATCTTCACTCTATTGACTCCCATTTCTAATATACTTCCTCTTTTCCCCAGATTAGTTCCCTTTAAGCTCTTTTCCTTTATCCCATATAAGTGAGCAGCTCTACCATAAATTTCATCAAGAGTCTCAAAAGTTACCCCTCCCAACTTACTCTGTAGGGTTAATAATGTTAACCCTTGCTCAAACCTTTAGGCCTTCAAAGTCTCAGGCGGTACCATCTCAGGTGCGAACCTCATTAACTCCAAAAATTTGGTATAATACTCATTAACATACATAGTCCCCATCCTCATATTGGTGAACTCTATAACCTTTTGCTTCCTTAAGTATGGAGGGTAAAACTTAGTTCTTAAGGCATCTTTAAACTCTTTCCACCTATAGTCCGGGTCCTCTAGGGGATCGTCTTTCCTTTGTTTCCACCATAGGTCCGCCTCATCTCTCAAATAATAAACAACATTATTAAATCTAAGGTTTTCAGGGCACACTATGGCATCAAAAAGCTTATCGAATTCTCGGTACCATTTTTCTAAGCTAGCTGGGTCCTCCTTCCCATGGTAAGTCGGAGGTTTGATTGTTGCTATCTCTTAAAGACCTCACCAAAGCTATCGGTTTAACTCTGCTTGGTTTCTTGAATAGCTATCACCTGAGTGATGTTTTCGATTATCTTTGCAAGCCTTTTAACCATAGAACTCATACTCCTTCTCCTTCTTTCTGCCATTCTGCTAGAAGTAAGAGTGTTTGAGTAAAATCTCAACTAACATTCATAGAATAGTTGTGTAACTAACAAACAATTCAATAAACATGTAAGTATAACTAATTCAAACATAACAATCATATACTTCATATCTCATGGCCAAATATTGGCCCTTACACATAGCAACTACTAGAACATTTGAGTGTATCAAAATATCCTTAAGACAACTAGGCCGTTTCATGGGGAAAAAAAATTATAGAAATCTCTTTGTTATCTTGGAGGCTTCAAGCTCTAGGTAGCCCGCCTCAATAACATTCTCCGGCTTCGTCAATGGCCATATACTCATATTGGCCTGGGTATTCTCAAGGGGTATATTATGGGCTATCAGGTTCAGATGAAGCTTCATATCCCATATTATCAACTGAAGAAATTGTGGATACTGGGCTAGGTAGGTCAATCTCAAGGGCATCCCTACCCCCTTTGAGCCTCGTTTATCTCTATATACATTAGTTCAGTACCAAAATGATGAATAGTGGCTAACCAAACTCCTTGAAACTCATGATTATCTTTGTTCCACTCCCCATTTGATAAGACTACATTATTGTTTTTATCATAGAGGGTTTGGTATTTAGGTGTTTGAGGAAGGTGAATTAAGACTAACAGAACTCTGTAGGGTTCTTCACTGACCCATGGCTCCCAGTCAAAGGCATTAATATCATTGGCCTCAACAACATCATCTATAAAATCAGGGACCGTTTTTCCTTCCAAAAGAAGTTTGTTAGAGTAATACATGTTCCTCATGTGCTTAATCATCTGTAACAAAATTATCCATTAAAAGAAATATAATACACATAATATTACTATTTGCTAGTCAATGCAATATGACTTCCTTGCTTATCCCATACATAGGAAATAACATAAACCTTTTCCTCTCAAGGGTGGAGCTAGGATTTCAAGTCAGGGGTAGCATAATTTAGCTATAGCATTGGATAGCGAAAAAATTCCTACTAACTCGAGTATCATTAGGTGCCCCTTTGCGATAGCCTTGGATTCAAATCAACTTTAATTAATGGACAGTTCGGGATGATGATTTCGTTCAAATGATAGATTTGATTAAATTCAACTGTTTGGTAATCTAAAACATTTGAACTTGGATTTGGTTCGATTTTAAATCCATATTAAAAATAACCCATTACTAGAATTTCTAAACAGTAAATACATATTCTAAACACAAATTTCAAATTTTCCAACAAAAAAAACCTTTTAATCAACTTGTTCTTTCCTTTGTTTCTCCATTGAAGGTTCAAAAGCTCAATTACAATTGTCTACTTATATTATCTGCCTTTGATTTTGTTATTAAAATATCGTAAACCAAAAAATCTGTTGTAGGCTTGTAGCCTATATCTTTAGCTATAATTAATGCACATGAGAACTTTGTTTTTAAAGGATTTCTCTTATGAAGTATGAAGGTGAACTAATAATTCATTGTAATTCAATGTCAGAATACGAAAAAATGCACTACTCACATAAGAGATTCACAAGACAACATCACAATTTGTATAATTGTATATTACTAAGAAATTCACAAATTACAATTCACTCATTCACCAATTATATTCAATAACAAAGTAAACAAGTTATAGTTTACCAACACTGTAGATTCCCAATTCACAAATTCACGCTTTTGATTTTTAAATTCATAAATTCAATCTTTTGATTATTAAGTTCACAAATCAATAGATTCCTGATTCACAAACCCATAAATCCACACAATTCATAATCCCATAAACTCGCAAATTATTAAATGTAAAAGAAATTGAAAGAGCTTTTAACAAAGAAACAAAGAGAATTGACTAACATTACAACAGGTAAAGATCTACAGTCACACACGGATGACCCGACAGGCGACAATGGTGGCGAAAATCACCAGCGCGGCGGCACAGCAGCGAAGAACAATCCCTGTCAGCCCACAACAGTAAGAAGTAATCGTGTCATGCATCCCTGGAAGCCGACGACAACCGACGACTCGAGGCGACCGACGCTAACCGACTAAGAGATACTGAGAGTGAGAGAGTGAAAGCAGCGTTTGAGTTTGAGAGAGAGTTTGAAAGGAAACGGCGTAGCGTTAGTTTTAGAAATTTCTTTTGATTTTTCGAATTTTTTTCTTTTTGTAAAAAAAAAACACAGGGGTAGCACGTACTACTAGGGGTGTTCACCGGTCCAGAACCGGACAGGAACCGGTTGGGCCGGTGGACCGGAATCTGGAAAAATTTTGGACCGGGAAAATTTCGGTCCGGTCCTTTCCGATTTTGGATCTGTTGGACCGGAATCTAAATTTTTGTAAAAAAATAACTTTTTTATTTGATTTAATCATATTTATAAATTAGATACATTAAAATATAATGATTTTAATAACAATTTTCCTAAAGGTAATAAATACTTCCTCCGTTCCAAAATAAGTGAAACACTTGTCTCAAAAAGCTCTCACATAAATGAGAGAAGTGTTTCACTTATTTTGGAACGGAGGAAGTAGTAGATTTTTAACCTTCTAACTTTTACTCTTTTTTAATATATAAACTTTTTTTTACTAAAAAAATCAGAAATTCCGATCCGGTCCGGTCCAAAGTCCGATCCGGTCCGGTCCAAAGTCCGATCCGGTCCGGTCCAGATTTCGATCCGACCCTGATCTTTGCACAGCCCTACGTGCTACCCCTTGTTACTAAGTGGCTCCGCCCCTGTTTCCTCTACTTCTAACAACAATCATATAAAAGCAAGAAGAATTGAGATTTTACAAGAACAACACCATAAGAGTAATATTAATATATGTTAACTAATAAATAAAAATAATAATATGGTCCAACATTTGTCCTAAATGCACCACTATGGCTTAAAATATTTATTTCAAAGTTTTTAAAGTGTACTCGATTTTAAGGTATAGAATAGCCAAGGTGATTATATTTCCCAGGTAAGAATGTTACCCACAGCGTAGGGGAGAGCCTTCCTAATCCTAGACAGAGCTTGTCACCCCAACACATCTACACCCTTCATCTTTCCAAATAAAAATAATAATAATACCTTCTCTCTTTTTTGTGGTGCTAGCAAGATGCATCTATACAAATCGTAACGGAAGAAAGCTATAAACTTAACAATAATAATTTATAATGCAAATGCGAAACTCTATATGCCCATCTTATGTCTACCCATAAATTTTAATATTCAACTTTTATCTTTTCTAAACCTGAAAAACTTATACCACTTTGTAACACCTCCAAATTACTCACTTTAAAATAAATAATTTAATAAATAATATTTGAGTAACTTAGGAGTATTACCGCCACGTACCTATCACGCTTTCGGCAACTAACTACTAACTGACCAAAAACTTGCAGCGGAAGACTTTAACCAAAAATAATAATACTTCTTTATTATTAAAAATAAATATTGTCTCAAAATTAAATTAAATAAAACATCCTAAACTAGGTGAAGATCCCCTTCTTAGTATGCTCCCATGCACATCCAAAGTTCAGCTGTAAAACTGCTTACCAAAAGGTAAACACGGGCAAAGCTAAATAGGAAAAAGAAAATATGCGTCAGTATAAAACTGAATACGAAATGCACTAGCTAAGTAACACATTTGCTAGTTTGTAATAATTTATATTTTGAAAACTCTATCATTCAATGATAACTTTTATAAACAAACTCTTTTCCAAATAACTTGGATTTAAAATAAACTTGAAACAATTCATCTTCTTATCTCCCCTTCCTTTACCTAAGTGTGCACACCCCCCAAGCTAGTCATCCCATCACAGATCTATATCAAGGAGTAACAATAATTGCCAACAAGTCGAAGTCATTTGGATCAACTCGACATCATTACCCCCTTCATAATCAGGAATATCATTTGGATCACAAAGAATTGGAGTCCCAGCACTTGTCTCTGGAAGGAAGTCGAAGTCAATGGGAGCATCAATCACAGACCTTGCCTTTGTCCTAAACACAGCCCACCATTGAGCACGATCTCTTTTCAAGCTTGGGTACGGTGCGAAGTATACATGGCTAACCTCGTATGATAGCACAAAGGGATTAAACTTGGGGTATTTCTTGGTGTGGTTGACTTCAACTAGCTTGTATTGATCGATGTTCATTCCCCTGACATTGTCCATCCAATTGCACTTGAACAGAACAGTGCTATATTGCTTAAGGGCACCGGTAAACTTCAATTCTATAACATCATCAAGAATCCCAAAGAAATCACTCCCTCCGTCACCTGACACACACACTCCATAATTCATGGTGGACTTGTGTTTGCTTGATCCTTGTGTTTGGAAATTGTATCCATTAACATACCATCCACTCCAAGTGCGAACTAATGTCGAAGGACCCATTGCCAAAGCAAATAGTACATCATCATTTGGTTTGTCTTAAATAACCTATTGAAATTCATTCATATGTTAAATACAGCTTTGTATCAAGCGAGATATAGTCAAACAAACTCACTTTCGATCTAAACCAATCAAGGTATTCTGCTTCATGTTGCACCCACACATCTTCTGTACGTAGAGTAGGTCGAATTTGAAGAATGTGGTCCTCGAAATCCCTTACCATCATAACAATTGTTAATGTCTAAATTAAAAATAACAATTAAATTTAAAAATACTATGTTTAATAACAAGTGTTTTACTTCTCATATTCTTGTAAGATGCCTGTATTTGCTAACACATATAGGTGTGCACGTCGTAGTTCCACTTCAGTTAAAAATCGTGTTCCACCTGCATTTGACGACCGACCACAATTAACCCTAAATAGCTATGGGATAGTATCGTCGAGCATCCTATCAACTTCATCATGTACATTACGGCCTACATCTCGTGTCTTAGTATCCACTCCCTGCTGAAAGTAGTTGGAACAGAAGTTTGCAATCTCTTCACACAAGTATGCATTACAAATAGAACCCTCCACACGAGCCTTGTTACCAATTTTGCGTTTCAAATGATTAAGGAACCTAATAAGGTGGTTATGAAAAGAGTTACACAATTGCGAAGAACAATAAAAAAGGATATATGAAAATGAAGGATAAGGTACCTTTCAAAGGGATACATCCAACGGTATTGCACGGGACCACATAGCCTAGCTTCGCGTGGAAGGTGAACTGGTAAGTGTTCCATGGAATTGAAGAATGATGGTGGGAAAATCTTTTCGAGTTTACAAAGGATCTCGGCTATGGATTTTTCCAATCTTTCCATGTCACTTACTGTGATGGTGGAGAAGCACAAATCACGGAAAAAGAGGCTGATCTCAGTAACAGCTTTCCACACATGAACAGGAAGCAACTCCTTTAATGCAATCGGTAATAATCTTTCCATGAAGACATGACAATCATGGCTTTTCATACTGTGCATCTTACCGGACTGCATGTCCACACATCATGTTAAGTCGGAAGCATAACCATCGGGAAATTTCAAATCTCTGGCCCAGTTGCATAATTCTTTTCTTTGGGACTTGTCCAGTGCGAAAGGTGCTTTTGGTGCAGTTTCTTTTCCGTTCGCATCCTTGGTAACACGAAGTTGAGGCCTTTTACACAATTTAGCAATGTCTTTTCTAGATGAAACGGTGTCTGATGTCTGCTTTTTCACATCCATAATTATGTGAATGAGTTGGTCGAAGAAGTTTTTCTCAATGTGCATGACGTCAAGGTTGTGACGAAGATGCAGTTTTCCAGTATGGGAGCTCCCAAAGACAGCTTTGTTTGAAACACCCTTTTTCAATTTTTTCAAAGTGTTAAGTGCTTCTGGCCCATCTGTAGCCTTTGGCAAGTCTTTAACACATGACCACAACTCTTCCCCAGACATGATGTGTGGTGGAGACCCTTTTTCAACCTTATTTCTGCAAAAAGCTACTTTGTTGTTACGAAAAGGATGATATAGAGGTAGGAATTGACGGTGACAATCAAACCAAGAAACTTTACCCCCATGGTCGAGCCAAAAAGCTTTGGATTTCTCCAAGCAATAAGGACATGCCTTTTTCCCAGCGGTAGACCAGCCAGATAGCATACCGTAAGCAGGAAAATCATTTATTGTCCAAAGAATGGCGGCACGCATATTGAAATTTTGTTTCCCAGAAATGTCATAAGTTGTTGCTCCTACATCCCATAATTGCTTCAATTCCTCGATTAAGGGTTGCATGTACACATCCAAGTTTCTCTTCGGATTTTTAGGACCAGGAACGAGCAACGAAAGGAACATAAAGGGTTTTTTCATGCACATCAATGGCGGCAAGTTGTACGTGGTTAAGATGACTGGTCAACATGAATATTGACCCCCAAACTTTCCATGTGGACCAAACCCATCGATATACAAACAGAGCCGAACATTCCAAGGCTCAGATGCAAATTCGCCAAAGGATCTAGCCAAATGCTTCCAAGCTTCACTGTCGCTAGGGTGAGCCATTTTGTCTTCGACTCTTGGATTTTTGGCATGCCATGTCATTTCTTCAGCAACGTTCTTTGTTGCATACAACCTCTGTAATCTCGGTGTGATTGGGAAATATATCAGAACTTTCATTGGAACTAAAGACCCCTTAGAAGTCCTCTTGTATCTGTCGCGCACACTCTACATCTGTCCAAGTGTGCATCAATTCTCCAAAATAACATACAACCTTTGGGGCACGCATGAATCTTCTCGTGGGGAAGCTCTAATCCCTCCAAGATCTTCTTCGTATCGTAAAATGTGTTACTCATGTTGTTGTTGTTAGGTATTGCTTCTTTCATTAATGAAGCAAACGCATCAACACACCTATGTGGCAAATTGTACTTACACTTCAAATATACTATTCTAGATGCCATTTTCAACACAGACATGGAGCTCCCTTCGTACAACGGTTCCTCAGAAGCCTTTAATAGGTCAAGAAACACCTTTGCTTGAGGATTAGGCTCCTCCTCCATTCCACTAGGCTCTTCAACAATGGACGGTTCCGGGTTATTCCCAAGAGCATCGAAAACCATTTCACGGTATGGATTAGATAGCTCTTGTGCGGATTGAGGTAACTCTTCACCATGAGAATACCAACCGTAGTAATCAGGTATAAATCCCTTGCTATACAAATGCACTTTAACCGTGTCTGCATCATGCATACGTCTGTTCTTGCATTTCGGACACGGGCATCTAACTTCATCCTTACCTGGGTTTTCGGGGTTTGCTTTGCAAAAGTCAATGAATTCATCAACCCCCCTCAAGAACTCGGGCCTCAAGTTACGCCCATTGTCATATCTATCATACATCCACCAACGCTCCTTCCGTTTCATGGTGACCAATTCTACAATTCTAAACCATTTCAATCATAATACTCATTAACAACCAACATACGTTCAATTAAAACATTTGTGTGAAATGCATATAGATTTGAAATGATGTCCAAAGGTCCTTATCACTCCAACCTAACCCATTCTTGGACGTCTAACCCCACTAATGAATATATGCCAACTATTCGCTTCTACGTAAAATCCGGCAGCATTTCCCATGAGTTCTCCAAGTACACAATGTGAGCTTCGTAAAAGCTTACATATGTACCTAGAGAACAACATAGAGAAACAACATCACCGGATATTACATAGAATTGAAAAAAAGGCATACATTCACCACCTAAGTGAGGTCAAACGTCCAAGAACAGTCCCAATCAGGAACCATTCAAGATATACTCCTAATGAGTATACCTTGAACGGGTATCTAGGCACATGATGATGCAAACATATTTATTTAAACGCTTAAATAAAATTTATAACATTATCTAAACTATTTCCACGAAAACAAATATGTCAAAATCAATATAAACATTTCAAATAGTGTAAACTAAATAAAGGAATGTGTAGTAAATTAATTATTGTAATAATTATATAGTTTTTAACTTTATAACCTTTAATAAGCGAACCATTACATAAACTATTGTGATAATTATATAGTAACTTAAACTTATACAATTAAAGTAACTTAAACTTTAAAGTAATATAAACTAATAAATTATATAGTTTTTAACATTCTCTAAACAAAAGTTTTTTTAATACATTACATTTCATGATGAAAATCATACACAAAAATTAAATTATAGAATTTACATGAACAAAAACCATATACTTCCTCCGTTCCAAAATAAGTGAAACACTTGTCTCAAAAAGCTCTCACATAAATGAGAGAAGTGTTTCACTTATTTTGGAACGGAGGAAGTAACATACCCTATATTCAATACTATAAATATATTCATTAAAAAAATACTAAAAATATAAATTGAAGACAAAATATGGTCAAAATTACTACTAACCTTACAATTAAGCCAAAGAGAAACACCAAAATGCTACGTAATCCTACATCATATACAAAATCAATTATTAAACGGTAACCTTTAAGCATTTAGCAAAATTTATACATAAAATTAAGCAATTAACCATATAAAATACCCATTCTACCAGATGCGGAATCATCAGTCCATGAGAAACATCATAACCAACCTCTATATTAACCCAATTTCCTAGCAAAAACTCTAACAACCTAACAAAATGAAACTCTCCTGAAGAACATAAAGCATACCCAATTCCTGCAAGTACATCAGGAACAAATTCACCAACGGAACCAATCAACTTATATTGTTCCTCCAACATTCTACAAACAACATTCAAACAAACCGTTTGAATTATGTCGTCTTTGCATCAACAAGTGATTTCAGAAAATGGTGGTGCACACAATCTCTCTGGGCCCCCCACGCTTGAATTATCATTTGAGCCGATAAACTAAATTAAAGATTTAAAAAATTACATTTTTACTTAACTTGCATAATGTCAAAGAAATCATCTCACTCTACATTAATCAGCACACAAGGCCAAAATCTATCATTAGTGGTAGAAGTTTGTGAGCTCAAAATTTGGGTGCACACACTTATGAGTAATAGCTTAAAGTTTGTACATCTCACTATCAAAAAAAATTGAAAAAATGGTTCTGGATTCACCTTCACTAAATACTCACCCAAACACCCCTCACATGAATCTACTAAAATTTTTTGCCTGAACGAAATGTACCAAGTGAAAAAAGACCGAAAGCGGTGACTTTGAAAGCAAAGCTAAGCACATCATTAGCCAGATCTAGCAACAAGTAAGCATCACTCGCAATCAAAATCCATTAACTTCACCATAATCTTAGAAATCATCAATCACCAGAAAATTAACATAAAAAACACAGTAGAATAACAAGTAATTACCCATTTAGCACAGAATTAGTTGGAGAAATGAAACTCAAATCAAGAAATAAATAAGGAATTGACCTAGAGGCGGCAGGGTCCGGCACAGGCGGACGACAGTTGGGTGTTTGGCCACCTACATTGACAAAGCCGAATGACGTTTTGGTGAGTGCCAAAAATAAAAAAAAATAATTAAATAGGTAGGGTTTTGGTATTACCAGTGGCGAGGAGAAAGATTTAGAGTGAGACTCGATTTTGCGGCGGCCTACTGTGGTTTTGGCCACCTATATCCCAAAAACCCAATATTTAGGGTTTGGTTTCATGAGTAACAAAATTTTTTAAAATAAAAGAAAATAAAGCAGTGCTAACCGGCGCAAAGAGATGGTCCGGCAGGTGGAGAGAAAATGAGGGTGTCGCCGTTCGTTGGTTGGAGGTCAGCCGTCAATGGCTTCTTCAATTCGCCGACTGAAAGAGGCAACTTCTCTCTTTTAAGTTGTTGAAATAAACCCGACTGAAATGGGCCACTTTATGTTAACCCCCTTCTCCATCACCGACCGATTAAGACCGTCGCTTCAAGTAAAAAAAATCTAGTCTGCTTTTAAAGAAATCAACGACGGCTTTAAACCGTCGTTGTTTTTCAACGACTCCTAAACCGTCGTTATTATCAACGATCGTTTTTCTCACCGTCGCTGGAGAGCAGTCGTTGTTTTAGCATTTTCTTGTAGTGTAAACTAGGTGAAGATCCCCTTCTTAGTATGCTCCCATGCACATCCAAAGTTCAGCTGTTAAACTGCTTACCAAAAGGTAAACACGGGCAAAGCCAAATAGGAAAAAGAAAATACGCGTCAGTATAAAACTGAATATGAAATGCACTAGCTAAGTAACACATTTGCTAGTTTGTAACAAATTATATTTTGAAAACTCTATCACTAATAATTCAATGATAACTTTTATAAACAAACTCTTTTCCAAATAACTTGGATTTAAAATAAACTCGAAACAATTCCTCATCTTATCTCCCCTTCCTTTACCTAAGTGTGCACACCCCCCAAGCTAGTCATCCCATCACGGATCTATATCAAGGAGTAACAATAATTGCCAACAAGTGGACTTAAAAGCTTAAATCCTTCTTGATGTTAATCAAGCGGTAATAATAATAATAATAATAATAATAATAATAATAATAATAATAATAATAATAATAATAATAATAATAATAATAATAATAATAATAATAATAATAATAATAATAATAATAATAATAATAATAATAATAATAATAATATGACATGTAAGTCATGAATAAATCTCCTTTTCTTATAAACAACCTTTTTGAACATTCAAAATTCATAAAAATCAGTCAAACCATTCCTTGTAACAATAATTTAAATTTCCAAAAAGGATAACAAAACTTTCATATAAAATGATTGATAAAATCATTCCTTCTTTTGTACTTCTGAAAGTGAACAATAAAATGTTGTAACCATTTTTAAACTAAAATTCTCAAGCCATTCAACCATTAAATCAATAAACAACTTTAACACATAAAACCACATTTCAAAAGATCTAGCTACATAACGTACTTTAATCTTACACAAAGAGTATACTAGTATCTTCACTTAGTCTTATGCTTGAGCGATCTCCTAACCAACCAATAATATAAAAATCTAATAAGTAACTTATCACATGAACTTAATCATGAAATTAAACATGAATAAACTATCATGAGCATAATATTTTTGAGTAAGAAGCATGAAAATCTTTTTCTTAAACCAAAGAAAATTGGAACTTGAATAAGAAATATAAAACTAGAATAGATTAAGAAAAGAAGAAAGAACCTTGAAGTAAGAGAGTTTGGGTTCTTCAAAATTTTTTGTGTGGAAAAGATGGCTTAAGATATGGGGTATTTATAGGAGTAGAATATGTAGTACTTAATTTCCAAAATTAAATATTTTGTAACCTTCGCCATAAATTAGGAGATTAACCAAGATTTGTAACCTCCATCATTAATTTGGTAATTTTAGGAAATCAAACCCCCCCTTAACACAAGGTGGTTGGCCATGTAAAAACTCCAACATAAATATTTAAAGTTTAAAAATTATTAAATAAATTTGTGACTAGGATTTAAATTAAAAGTTTAACAAATCCAATTTTGGCGCCATAATCCCGCCAAAACAATTTTAATCGAGTGGAATTACTAAAATACCCTTTTCTTGAAATATTTATTTTAGAAAATAACTATTTAATTATTTAATTAAATACTAAAAAAATATGGGGTATTACAGAAAGTCCCGGTTCGCTCTTTTCGTTAATTGTTTTAAGTTAGTTTTTGAAAAACAGTAAAAACGAGTCGCAATTAGGCGCCGGGATTTTAATCGTCTCCCAAAACCGGTAATAATCAGTTTTCTTGATGGTCGAGTCATTGTTCATTGGATAAAGAATAAGAATATATTCTTTAACCACCAATCACATTCTTTTATCCATTAGTTAATGAATAAGAATCATGAAAAAGAATAAGAATAAGAATCAAATCCAAAGTGTAAGAGCCAAGAATCCAATTTTTTTTCGGAAGATTCGAACTGTGCGCCAGTCACATGACCATGCGCCCAGCGCACAACAGGTTCCTGCGCCAGACGCAGGCATGTGCGCCAAGCGCACGGTACTGTGTCTAGCGCAGGGCTTTGCGTTAGGCGCAATTGGTCCAGTCAATTTCTACGTATTAGGATGTATTTAGGAAAGAATATTTTCTGAAAATCTGATTTTGCCTCATTGATGAAAAAATCTAAAGAGAATAAGAATATTTGTATTTCCAAAGAGATTTGATGATGTCATTTAGGGTGATGTCATTAAGATGATGTCATTAAGGTAATTTAGGATGGAAAAAATCAGATTTTTTGGGTGAAAAATCTAATTTTCTACCTTCTTCAAACCCTAATTCACCACCTCATTTCCCTATAAATACCCCCCATTTTTTTTTACTACAACACACAACATTTTTCATACAACCTCACTTAACTCTACTACTCTCCTCCTCCTTAATTTCTCCATCTAAGTAAAAGTCATAATTAATAAGTAAAGAAGTTCATCAAAAAAAAAACACAAAAAGAGTTTAAGTTAGTAATTAAGTGAATTTAGAAACTCACTTAGAAATTAAGAAAATCACAAAAAAAGTAGAACAATTTGCAAAAAGGAAGTGCATCATTGAGCTAGCAAGGTAAAGTTCCTATTTATTTCTTCTTATCATTTTTTTTAATTTTTAGAGTGGTTTGGGTATGTGGAGGTCCTAATAGATTCCCAACCTTAGATCACCCACCTAGAATAGTCAACTCTAATGGGGAGACTCTTAGGAAACAATGTGTTTATGTGATTTTTCTTTATCAAGTTGTTGTTCATCACCAAAAACATGTTTTCATAAAAAAATTCAAGAAGAGTGTGCATAAACATCTCCATAAAAAGAAAATGTGATGCTGTAATTATGGTTAGTTTTAATTTTGTATTTCATTTTATTTTTCGTCTGTATTAACTAAATCTTTTATAGGATGTAATATTTTTCCTATGCGGTGCAAGATGTTTCCAGCAACTAGGCTTTGGAATTTCTAAAAAATGAATTTTGTATAAATAATTAAAAATCATACAACTTTGTTGTGCAAAACTGAATTTGTCCAGTACCTCATAAGCTTGTTCTGTCAATAAAGTTTAAAAAAAAATCATTTAGACAAAACTAAAAAATCAACTTTAAAGTAGACATCAGTAGCTTTCCAAAAACATAAAAATCATGTTCATATGAAATTTATACAATTTTATATCATTTTTACGAAAACGTTCATGTAAATCACTAAATTCCAGAAAACTGATTTTCTCTTCAGTTAAGAAAATAAATAAAAAGGGTATTAAAAATGTCCATACCAAAATTCACTTCAAACTAAGTTCAATAAGTTGGATTTCAAAGAACACATTGATTAAAGGTCCTGTTTTGACCTGTTTGAGTATAAAATTCACCATAATTCAAGTTGTCACTAAAAGCTTGTGAAATTTTGACACAACATAAAGAACTCACTGACCTATCCATAGGTGTATAACACACTCAATTTTACCCTTTCTATAGAAATTTACGGTTTTTACAAGTCAGTACAAGAACAAAAGTGCACTCTGAAAAATGAAATAAAGTGATTAACTCAAGTTTCATAAAAAATGTTTTCTTTTTACACAAAAATGTTAATTAAAAGTCATGAAATTTTAAGTTTCCCTTAAAATGACTCATTTTTATTATGTAAATAAAAATCAATAAAAATCGTTATAAAAAATCAAAATCAAATAAGTTAATTAATCTTTAACTTTTACAAATTCACAAATAAACATGAATTCCAAAGCCCAATCAAGATGATGAAGATCAAGGAGCATCATGGTGAAGATCAAGATTGAAGATTTGTATAGATCATAGATTTTGTACATTTTGTTGTAATAATAATTGCTTTGTAAATAGTTATTACATCACTCAATTAATAATAAATATGGAGATGTTTATGCATAATTTTCATAAATAATTCCACAATTCTTTTTAAATAAAAATGAGCAACCAATGTTACAAATGTTGCATGTTGGGCCCAATATATCATAGTATATGAATTAAATGACCCAATTTCAATTAAGAGGAAAAATTGCAAATCTAACTAAGTTAAATTGTATGATGATCCATCTTACATTTTCAAAATTGTTCTCCATCATCTTCAAATGGATTAATCATATAATTTGACATAATTAAATTGGTAATTATGATATCCGAATTGATTTTAGGTCGTTTCACGTGTCTCGCTTTAAATGGCCAAATTCCAATTAGCCATACACAATCTCCAAATTTGATCTCAAATTGATCATTTCTCTCTAAATGACTTAATAATCTTCAATTAAGATTATTTCTCAAAAGCCTTCAAATTAGGAAGCAAACTTCTAAGACCTCTTTAAAATCATAAACATGATCAGTAATTAAGGTGGTTATTTCAATCTGCGATTAATCGCTAATTAGAGCGGTTAACTCAAACTCTTCATTTAATCACTAATTAGAGTGATTATCTTAAACCTTAATAATCGTTAATTAGGACGATTATTTTTCTCATTTAATCACTAATTAGAGTGATTATCTTAAAACTTAATAATCGTTTATTAGGGCGATTATTTTTCCTATTTAATTACTAATTAGGGTGATTATCCTTAAACCATTTTTAATCACTAATCAAGGTGATTATCTTTCCTTTTAAGTTTAATCACTAACTAAGGTGATTATCCTAACCTTCCTTTTAATCGCTAATTAAGGTGATTACTTTAACCTTTCATATTTAATCACTAATTAGAGTGATTATCTTAAACCTTAATGATCGTTAATTAGGGCGATTATTTTTTCTCATTTAATCACTAATTAGAGTGATTATCTTAAGCCTTGAATAATCACTAATTAGGGTGATTACTTCTTTCCTTCCTTATTAATCACTAATTAAAGTGGTTATCTGAATCCTTCATATTTAATCACTAATTAAGGTGATTATCTTAATCTCATTTTTAAAAGAATTAGGAACTTGTGCCAAATGTTGGAATGTTCCTATACCATTTATAGTTCCACTAATCTTAGTTTACCATTGCTTCCTTCAAATCAATAGTCAATGATTATTGATTTATTGAGAAACTGATTTTATGCATTTAATTTAATGGAAATACAATAAGTAGACAATAGGAACAATTAGCTATTATAAGAGAATAAAGGCACTAATACTTTAATTACTTAACTCACTTAATCACTTAGTCATGCACACTTAGAACTTCATTAATTAAGTTCTTATATAATAGTCATTTGGATTAAATGTGAGATTAGATCATAAGATCATGGATTTATGGCTCTAGAATACGTTGTTCCTTTGCTTGAGGAACAAGCGCATCATGCGCCACTTTGTGTACGTTCAATTAAACGTGTTATATCCAGTATCTCACTTTCCTAAATTCTAGGAATTTGTTAAGCATGATCTCTTATTATTTTCTCTTATCCTAAATAAAAGTTTAATTTCAATTCTTTTTAATAATATCTAAGAAGATTTTTCTTTAAATATAAAAGATTTAATTTTTCAAACAAAATAAAATCTTTCAATAACCAAAAAGATTTTCTTAAAATGTTTTAACTTGGTCAAAATGTTTTTCCCTAAAACCTTCCTAAATTTTAGCCTTAAACTTCTATTTTCATTAGGACGTGAATATCAGTTAATAGATCTGTTGATTCATGCTTAATTACTATGTTCCTATGACTATATTAGAGTTCTTTTGGTTCATTTTAGTTATGCCAATACGTCTGTTCCTTTCTAGAAACTGACGATCATTCTCTTATTACATCTGCAAGTTTCTTTACCAATATTAATTATCTCCATAGTCAAACCTACAAAATATAATTATATTTGCACAAAATGGAAGAGAATTTGGATTGAATAATTCATATATATATGAAAAAATCATAAAACGACTTCTCTTTCATAACCTTCTACAGACATGTATTAATAGGGGATAGTAAAAACCATATTTGAGAATAATAATGACCAAGATATATAGTAGTATGTAAAGATTACTACCTAATTTCCTGAGAAATGTATTTCACCTTTTACATACTTTTTCCAGCTTTTGTAGTGAGAGGAACTCATGTCTAGATCTACTTTCTAGAAACAACCTCTACATCAAGAGATGTAGGTTCCTTTCACATGACCTGCAAAATAAGCAAGTTCTTGGTTTTTGGTACCCAAATATAGGTTGGGTCCTTACTTGTTAGTAAGAGCAACATAAAATATCCATATTCATGATGCACATATCTACTACTACTAACAAGGAACATCATGTATCGACAT